>QJPP01000584.1:0-292842 GCA_003996215.1 Jaltomata sinuosa | reverse complement strand
GATTGTACGCTCCGGTAGTATGGGATGCCGGAGGGTTTGTTTTCACTTGTTTGTGTTCCTCGGTTGTATGGGCGGCCAGGGGACTGTAGGTAGACTCTCGCTATTTACTTACAGAATTATTCCCTGTTACGGTTAATTATGAAATTGGTTACTGCTAGACTGTTAGTTTCTGGATTTGAGATTGATATGATTAGTGGTTTGATTCATGTCTCTGAGGCATGCCTATCATATACTCTTTCCCTCTTCTTACACTGATGGATTACCGGCCCCTATACCAGTCCATTTTGTAAACTTATTATGTATACACTGTTATTGCAAGGACCCCAGGTGCGTTATTTCTTACTTTCACCTGTGCCTATGGTGTGTATATTCTGCTTACTAGCCTCACATGTTATTCTGTTGATTTCCCTCTGGGCTAGTTCCTGTGTACCTTTCGTTGATTTCTGTGACTACTTGCTTCTATTCTGTCTGTTACTACGCTTTTAACTTATATATGCCCAGTCGGCCTATGATACCTACTGGGTACCTTATGCTTCGCATTTGGTGCTCACCCTACCCCCCTGCATCTTTGAGTGCAGATCCTAGCGTGGGCCATCGCCGTTAGATCGCTGTGATTCGTGCTTGGAGATCTGTTGGGGACTACTTCAGACTGAGGTTGAGCTCTTGGCGATCGGAGCTTAGCTTTAGTTTATCTTTTGCTTCATGTACTCTATTACCATTCAGAGACATCTGTATATATTGTTTTGGATCGTTTGCACGCCATGTATGTAGTTTTGGCTCTATACTATGATACCAGGTCTTGGGGTTTTGTTTAGTTTCCGCATATGTATATATATACTCCTATTATATATTCTTTCGCTTATTTGTTAGATAGTAGCCCATTACTAACTGTCATAGGCTACGGGAATTGGTTCGCCTACTGGGGGGTTGTAGGTGCCATCACGACCGAGAAATCGGGTCGTGACACCTCACCACTAAGCATTAAAAGCTGAATCTCTAGTTGAAATAGGTTCTAAGTACATGAAAGAGTGTTGAATTTCATGAATAGCTGATGGAACATGATACTGAGATGGGAATATATAAGAGTAAACTGAGAAACTGAGGAGGAACTATTACCTCAAGCTGGAACTGGATCGAAAGGGAAGAGGTGAGGGTAGTTGGCCATCATGGCTGCTTCTGCTTCCCAAGTAGCTCCCTCTATGGACTGATTCCTCCATAAAACCTTTACTGAAGCGACTTCCTTATTTCTGAACCTACAAACCTGATTGTCAATAATCTCAACTGGAACCTCCTCAGAGGTGAGGCTATCCTTCACGGCCACACTTTCTAAAGGCACAACTAAAGCCGAATAACCAATGCATTTTTTTAACAAGGACACATGGAAGTCTGGGTGCACCGATGCTAAGTCTGCGGGCAACTCCAACTCATAAGCCACCTTTCCAACTCTCTTCAGAATCCTATAAGGGCCTACATATCGGGGACTAAGCTTCCCTTTATTACTGAATCTCATCACACCCTTCATGGGGGATACTTTCATAAAAACCTATTCATCAACCTAAAACTCTAGCTCCCTCCTTCTCATATCTGCGTAAGATTTCTGATGACCTTGAGCAGCATTCAGCCATTCTCTAATAAGCTGGAATTATCCATAGTCTCATGGATTGAATTTGGCCCTATCAAAGCTGCTTCACCTACCTTAAACTAGCCTATAGGTGATCTACACCTTCGCCCATAGAGTGCCTCATACGGAGCCATCTGAATGCTAGAGTGAAAACTGTTATTATAGGCAAACTCTATGAGAGGTAAGTGATCATCCTAGTTACCTTTAAAGTTGATCACACAAGCTCTCAACATGTCTTCTAAAGTCTTAATGGTACGCTCTGCCTGACCATCTGTCTGTGGGTGAAAAGTTGTGCTAGGATTAACCTGTGTTCTAAGACCCTTCTGAAACGATCTCCAAAACTGAGATGCAAACTGAGTACCCCTATCTGAGATGATAAACAAGGGAACTCCATGCAACCTGACTATCTCACGGATGTAGAGTCTGGCATAGTCCTCTGCTGAATCGGTGGTCTTGACAGCCAAGAAATGGGTTGACTTGGTCACCCTGTCTATAATTACCCAAATAGAATCATGCTGCCTACGTGTGCGAGGTAAACCTGTAATGAAGTCCATATTGATGACCTCCTACTTCTAAGTAGGAATGTCTATCTCCTGAGTCATACCACCTGGTCGCTGATGTTCTACCTTCACTTGCTAATAGTTGGGACAATTAGCAACAAAATCAGCAATATCCCTCTTCATACCATTCCACTAATAGACATCCCGCAAGTCACGGTACATCTTGGTGGCACCAGGATGGATGGAATACCTGGAGCTAAGTGCTTCTGTCAAAATTTGTTGTTTCAACTGACCTATAGTAGGAACACATAACCAACCCTAGTAATGAAGTACACCATCTCTCCCTTAGGAGAAGACCTTTACTCTCTTCTGCTAGACAACACCTTTTAGCTGAAGTAAGATGGGATCAGTGTCTTGCCTTTTCTTCACCTTGGATACCAATGAAGACTCTGACCCATTCTGAACAATGACACCACCTTCTGATGAATCTGTGAGAGGCAAACCCCTAACTGAGAAAACTTGTGAACATCCTTGGCTAATTCCTTATTTCCTTCCTCAACTTATGACACGCTACCCATTGATAGCCTACTAAGTATATCAGCTACTACATTGGCCTTACTCGGATGGTAAAGCACGCACATGTCATAGTCTTTGAAAAGCTCTAGCCACCTTCTCTGTCAAAGATTCAGTTCTTTCTGAGTGAACACATACTGAAGACTCTTGTGATCAGTAAACACATCTACATGGATACCATACAAGTAGTGTCTACAGATATTCAAGGCAAAGACCACTGCTGCTAACTCAAGATCATAATTCTTCTCATGAGTCTTAAGCTGTCTAGAGGCGCATGCAATAACTTTGCCATGTTGTATTAGAACACAACCTAGGAGAACTCTGGACTTATCATAGTATACTATAAAACCATCTGAACCCTCTGGTAGAGTCAAAACTGGGCCTGTGTTCAACCTAGTTTTCCACTCTTGGAAGTTCTTCTCACACTCATTTGACCACTGGAACTTGACCTTCTTCTCAGTCAGCCTAGTCAATAGAGAAGATATGGACGAGAACCCCTCAACGAATCTCCTGTAGTAACCAGCCAGACCCAAGAAGCTCCTAATGTCTATCGAAGAGGTAGGTCTACGCCAATTCTTTACTTCCTCTATCTTTTAAGAATCCACTCGAATACTATCCCTAGATACCATATGACCTAGAAAGGTGACTGACTGTAGCCAAAACTCACACTTGCTGAATTTGGCAAATAACTGGCGATCCTTGAGAGTTTACGACACCACTCTCAAATGATTAGCATGCTCCTCCTCACTTTGCGAGTAGACTAGAATATCATATATAAAGATAATAACAAACATGTCCAGATATTGCTTGAACACCCTATTCATCAAGTCCATAAAAGTTGCAGGAGCATTTGTTAGTCCAAAAGACATAACCACAAATTCGTAGTGACCATACCGAGTATTAAAAGCTGTCTTTGGAATGTCACACTCTCTAACTCTGAGATGATGATAATTGGATCTGAGGTCAATATTGGAGAAGTAGCTGGCACCCTGGAGCTGGTCGAACAAGTCATCAATTCTGGGGATGGGATACTTATTCTTGATTGTGACCTTGTTCAGCTGACGGTAGTCTATGCACATCCTGAGGGAGCCGTATTTCTTACGCATGAAGAGAACTAGAGCACCCCATGGAGAGATGCTAGGTCTGATGAAACCTTTATCTAGTAGGTCCTTGAGTTGTTCTTTCAACTCCTTAAGCTCAGTTGGATCCATTCTATAGGGAGGAATAGATATGGGTTGCTTATTTGGAAAAAAGGTCTATCCCGAATTAGATCTCCCACTCAGGAGGGACTCCGGGCAGATCATCAGGAAACACCTCTGGAAACTCATTAACTACATGAACTGACTAGAAAGGTGGGGTCTCGGACTCAAAATCCTTAACCCAAACTATATGGTAGATGTAACCCTTTGAGATCATCTTCCTAGCTTTGAGATAAGATATAAAACAAACTTTTCATGAAGGAGGACTATCTTGCCACTCTAAGACAGGATCATTTGGAAACTGAAATTTCACGACTTTGGTCCTGTAGTCGACTGAGGCATAACAGGTATGTAGCCAATCTATGCTGAGAATGACATCGAAGTTGGTCATATATAACTCCAATAAATCTGCTGAGGTGACTTTATGAAGGACTGAAACTGGGCAATCTTTATATACCCTCTTAGCTAGGACTGACTCACTAACTGGAGTAGAGACTGGGATGGGTTTCAAGAGTTTCTCAGGGCTGACTCTAAATTTGCACGCAACATACGGGGTTACAAAATATAGAGAAGCCCCTGATCTAACAAGGCATAAACATCAAGAGAGAATACTGATAACATACTAGTGACTACGTCTGGTGAACTCTCCTGATCCTGGCATGAAGACATAGCAAGAGACGGTTCTGACGCTGACCACCGCCTATGCCAGAAGTAGTACACTGTTGAGTTGCACGACCTGCTGGGGCTGCTGAAGTGGTGGACTGAGCTCTGTTACCTCCCTTCCCTTGCCTAGAAGAAGGGAACTCCTTCAAACTATGGCCAATATGACAATATCCAAAAGTCCCTTCTCTGCAAGCCAACACTCACCTGGATGATTCTTACCACACTTGGGGCAGGCTGGAATAGTACGGTTACCTGAAACACTGCCCTGAGATTTAGAGCATGGTGCTCACTTCTTCTGATCCTGTCGAGGCCTAGGAGACGGAGCACTAGCAAATAAAGGTCCTGGGGCTGCCGACCTTTGCTAAACCTGTGAGTGATTTCCACCACCCGGCCTCTGGTGAGAATACTCATAGTTACCTGTCCTAGCCTTTTTATTATCCCTAGCCATCTCCTTAAGTTTATCCTCCTCAACCTGTTGTGCATGGGTCATCAGCCTAGAGATATCCATATCTCCTAATAGCATGGCATTTCTACAATATGTCTTTACCAGATCGGATACCCCATACAAGAACTTGCCAATTTGTGCCCTCGGATCAGCCACCATATGTGGAGCATACCTGGAGAGCTGAGTGAAATTCAACCTATATTCCTGGACTGACATCGATCCCTACCTCAAATTCATAAACTATTGGGCCATAGCCTCCCTAAACTCTCTCGGGAAGAACCTGTCTAGAAAATCTCCAATAAAAGAGTCCTATTTCACAGGAGCTACATTCATACCCCTATTGTCTTTCCACTGTGTGAATCAGCTGTGAGCTACATACTTAAGTTGATAGGATGCCAACTCCACACTCTCAGTACTAGCCCCCTGCATCACCCCAAGAATCTTCTTGATCTCATCAATGAAATTTTGTGGGTCCTCACCAACCCTTGACCCTAGAAACTCTAGTGGATTCATGCGAAAAAAATCTCAAACTCGGGCGGCAGCTGACCCACCATTTGGATTTTCTAGAACTGGGGCCTGTTGATTGGCCTGATTAACTATGGTCTGGGCCAGTAATTGGATTGCATTATGTAATTCTGCATTGGTAACCTCGTGGTTCGGGGCTAGAGGATTTGCGTTAGCATTGTATGCGTTAGTTTTGTGAGGAGGCATGATCTGAAATGCATAACAACAGATTAGAAGAGAGAAGTTGATTCACACTCAATCGCATGATAAAGATAGCAAAAGAAGTGAAGTTTTTCTTAGAACACTTTTTATCCTCTCCCACATAAGTGTGGCACGCTTCACACCTATGAGAGAGACTCTACTTAGTGAAGCTTTCAAATATCCTAGGACTCTTGAACTTGATGCTCTGATACCAAGTTTGTCACGCCCCGAGACTAGACCCTAGGCGTAACATGGGACCTAGGATCACAAGTGACCCCAAGCTAACCTTGAAACTGGCATATCACAAGCATACTGAATATAATTCTAAACAATCGGAAGCATGACTGAATAAGGAGCATAATCTAAAAGTAGTTCTACTGAGAATAGAATATCCGAACAAATAGCTGTCTACAAAGAAGAACAACCCAAATGGACTAAGTCTAAATCTATGTCTGAAAAGCCTCTAATACTGATGAGTTGCTGGGACAAGTCCCTAGATAACTCTAAAATACTGAAAGTAAAAACAACTGACTACTCAAAAAGCATGTAAAAGATATGTCCTCGGATGATGATGACTTACCACTGTCTATCATTGATGTGGCGTCGGGGCATGTTAATCGCAAGGCTGAAGCTGAGAACCTGAACCTGCATCATGATAGGATGCAGTACATAGAGTATGCATCAGTACTTTGAATGTACCAAGTATGAGGGATATGCAAAGTTGATTGAAAAGTAAATATGCTAAAATATAGAAAAGACTATAAACTAAACTAAACTGTGGTACATAGGCCCAAAATATAATCATGCATAAACAGTTGGATGCAAGAGTAGTCTAAAAAACATGCTGAGAGCTGAAAGTAAACTTAACTGAGGGCCTAATGCACTTTACTGTGACTAACACTATGGGAGAGTCTATTAACTTACATAAACCACGTGAGCTAAAAGTGGAGTCCGATGTATATGCCCCATCGAGAGGACCCAATATACCTTGTAAGGGTATAGAGGCATGAGTGTGGCATGATTACTAAATCTGATGCCTAACATAAGGGACTTATAAACCTATATTATCACGTAGTTCTGGGACCTTAAGGGTATGTTGAACCCTGGTCCAACTCGGTGCTAAACACTACTCCCAAACTGAATGCTAATATCTCATTAAAGTTAAAGTTTTGACTTAGCTAGCTGGTCTGAAATCACTAACTTTCTGAAATACTATAGGAGCCTGAAATCTGATTAAATCCTTATTATAACTCATAACTGGTGGTCTAGAATAAACTTTGAGGGAAAGCTATTACTTTGGAAAATACTACAACTTAGGGCTAAATTCATAGTTTCTCAAATCATGGTGAAAACTTATGCAAATCATTAAAACACAATATAATTCATATATAACAGGATGTAAATCATGTGGGGATCATGAAGATGGATTTTTGTAGCTACCTATTAAAAAGGGTAAGAACCATAGTTCCAAAACCATGAAAATTACTTTAAAAGCCAGAGATTTTTGGGCATAAGGGTGGACTAAGCCCATACTGAATACCTACATACCTGGTGGATGAAAATCCCTGCAAGAAATCTAAAGTTGAAGCTTGGAGGGGAGAACCCTAGGCCTGGAGATTGGAGAAGATGCTTCTTTTCTGCTTGAGAATAGATTTGAGAGGAACTGATTTGGTTTTGTATTTTCCTACATAAAATAAGCCTAAGACTATTTATAGTCGGAGCTAAAATAGAAAGGAAAGGTCTAAAATAACCCTGAGAAGTTAAATTAAAAACTGCTGGAATAAGTCAGCTTCTGTGATCACAGATGGATTCCACGAGTTGTAGACTGAACCACGGCTCGTGATTTCCACTCGTGGTTCCTGGCCAAAAAGACAGGCCGCAGATGAATTTCTATGAGTCAATTATATGGGCCGTAGAATGAACTACGTTCTGTAGACTTAGTCAGGATTCTAGGCTCAGCATTTAAGCTGCAAAAGATGTTCTACGGGTAAACAGGACGATCCATAGAATAAACTACGGTCCATAGGCCCAATCCTTAATCTTCAGGGAAACTGTCAGCTCTCTGATCAAGTTTCACGAGTAAACAGGATGGACCGTGGTTTGAACCACGGTCCGTAGAACTAACTTGTGGTTCTCTGACCAGAGATTGAACCTATAGGTGTAAACCACAAGTTTATTCCACGACTCGTAGTTCAAACCACGGTCCGTGGTTTGGACCCGTAATTCCTGGAAAGTTCAAAATTTTGCAAGTTTCTGAGTTTGAAAGCTGGATCGAATTATGGGGTGTTACATGGAAACAGGGGTACCTCAAAAGTAGGAGCAGTAGAACTTATGTTGGTAGTAGGGACAACCTTGGGCATAATCATATCATCCACAAGCATCACCTCAATTGAAGATAACTTTACTAACTCTATCACTTTTCTCTTTTTTTGTGATCGGGTTCTCCATGTCCTAACTTAGTGTAACAGCCCTCATTTTGATTATTGGATTTTTATGTATTTTACCTATTTTGCTCTTTTTCATAGTTGTATTATAGTATTTGTGGTCTGTGGGAGTGGGTTGCAAAGTTCTCGAGGTGAAAACTTAGATTTTATGCGAGTTTTTCATTTTGGAAAGTTTTAAAGTTGATATAATTGACTTTGATTAATATTCAGAATTTTGAGCATCGTATAAAATTTTTATTAGTTGTGTTAGCTGCATAATGCCATTTTTGGGGTTATTAGTACTATTGGTTTGGGTCCTAAATTATTCTGATGCATTTTGGGTAGTTGGTTGAAAAGTTAAAAGTTTTGACCAAGAGTTGACTTTATTCAACATTTGTTGATAACGACCTCCTATGGTAAATTTGATGATTCCATTGAGTTTAAAATATTGAGTTTAGTCTAGTAGCATAGTTGGTTTGTATTTACGGGGTCCAAAATGAATTTCGAGGGTTTATTGAGAAAGTTTTTATGTTGTGATTCTATTGCTAGTTACTGTCATATGGTGCAGCCCCATTTCCTTATTTGCATTCATGGTGGTTCTCTCACATTTGTGAAGAAGGCTTTTGTTTGGGCATCACGAATGCGAGAGGTAGACCGTGTTCACGATAGGTTAATTGTCTAGGTTAAGAGTTGTGCTTTTATGTTTGCAGAGGCTTAGTCGCGTTCGTGAGCGTGACACGTTTGTGACTCTTTGCATTTGTGAAGAAGAAATGTCTTCTAGCAGTTTAAAATTCTATTTTCGGCCATAGACCCCTTATCTCAATTTTTGAATCTTTGAAATTAATTTTGGGAAAGATCAAAAGGTTGTTTTCAAGATTTCTTTGCTAGGTAAGTTACAAAACTAATATTTTAACATTATTCGATGATTATTTCATGATTTTACATTTAAATCTTAATTTTTCAACTTGAAAATTTGAGGTTTTTCTAGTGAAGTTAAAGAATAATATTTTGATGATTTCTAGCTTGATTTTGACTCCGTTTTTGATAAATATTTTTATTTGAACTCCTTAAATTATAGGTAAAGTGATTATAAAATAAACTTCTAGTTTTTGTCCTCTTGGGAGCGGGGTTGACTTTTTAGACCCGGAACATAAGTATAGCAATATGGGTATCTATAGTTTTGTATTCTTATGTAGAACCCATGTTTGAATAGATTTGGCTCATTTGGAGGTGATTTAGAAAGAAAAGGCTTTGGGTTGATTTTCCTTAAGGGTTTTCTATTAAGGCAAGTTGAGACTTTCATTGAATCTCTTTTGAAGTGCTTGTGTGTTAAATTCATATATGGGGAGTAATGGGGATGGGGTTCTATATAGATGAGATGAAGATTATTTATGTAGGTTTTAGTGTGTTATAAAGGGGTTTTAAAATGAAATACTTGTTGTAAAATGAGATAATTGTATCGTTTGGCCTTGTGAGCCGAAATTTAGATTATTGTATTATTTGGCCTTGTGAGCCTAAATTGAGATAACTATGTTGTTTGGCCTTGCGAGCTCGGACTAAGATAATTTTGTTGTCTTTTATCTCCATTTCTCATGCATACTTATTCATGTTCATATTTGGTACTGTGAAACTGATATTTTGAGAGAGATTGGTAAAATACGACTTGCATACCCGATGGAAAAGTATTCTTTGTGGCACAATAGGAAATGGTTATGAGCTGATTTATGACTTGCATGGCCAATAGGAAACTATATTGGGTGAGTATATAGACCTGACGAGTTTTCTGTGGGTCCTAGCTAGATATACATGACAACGAGTGTATACTGTAGCATATATTATATCATATTCCATTCATTCTCATCAATTGTACTTGTTTATGCATTGCAATTGTATGCTGTGATTGGTGGATTATCATTGTTGAACTTGGATGAGTAATTATGGATTTGAATAATGATTCTTGCTATGTTATTGTGAATATCTTCTAGTCTAGAATGGATTTCCTGTGTGCAGGTGTTGGGGGTTATTAATATATATGTTTTAGGTGGTCCTCACTACCATTTTGATTTAAGGTCAATCGAGAATGTTGCTGAATATACGTGACCCCATACTCACGCTTATTTATTTCTGCACCTTATGTTCAAGTACTGAGACGGTGCTTCCTGGATACTGATTCTATGCTTGCATTGTGATCTACTTTGGAGACTCTTGAGGTAACAAGTATTGATCTTAGCGACTTCCAGATCTCCCTCTATCTTAGTCTTATGCATATTTCGCATTATGAGATTCTTTTGGACACTTTTGTTGTATTCTTTATTTAGAGTCTAGTACCTTCTGGGTATCAGATTTTGGGGTTGGATATTGTTTTCATGTAATCCTTTACTACTGTTTATGAAATCTAGTGGAGATTCTGTCTTGTTATTAGTTCTTCTGCCTAATTACCTCATTCAATTGTAAGTTGTGTTGGGTTGGATTACCTATTGTGGGGTATATGGTAGGTTTGATCATGACTGGATTTTGGGTCATGACAAGTTGGTATCAGAGCGCTAGGTTCATTGGTCTTACAAGTACAAGCTGAATCTAGTAAAGTCTTGAAAATCAATGCGGAGATGTATGTTATCTATCTCTAAGAGGCTATGGGACTTTATAAAATTTCCCTTCTTCTTTCTTATAGTACAAAGATTTCAATTCATTAATTACTGATATCCTTGTTTCATTCTCTCACCGATGGTGAGGACTTATTCTATAGCAGAGAGAGGTCAGGAGCCCTTTCCAGCACTCGTGACTACTGCCTATGCTTGGGCTCGCAGGCAAGGCAGAGGACATAGTAGGGGGCGTGGTAGAGGTTGTGCTAGGGATAGAGTTCAGGAATCTGCTTATGTTCTAGCTAGGGCAGAGTCTTCTTAGGATGAGCATGAGCTTGAGGATGATCAGGTGTTAGTGGAGAAGGTAGGCCTAGGTAAGGCCCCACCTAGATTTGTTGCTACCCTAATGCTTCAAGATACCTTGATTCGTGTATTGGGTTTGTTAGAGGGTATGTCTTAGAGTGGGGGTATGGTTGGTACTCATACGGTTCACATACTAGAGTTGGGGATCAGACCCTAGATCAATAGAGTATTATAGTTTTTCATGGACTAGCGAGTTAGCCAGCAATATAATAGCTAGGTTTGATGGTATGCCTTTGTCGGGTGTAAAAGTCATGAGAATGGCTATCTCAGTGATGTCAGATAAGGAGCGTAGAAGGTTTGAGAGGTTCTGGAAGATGGATCCATCTTAGTTTCAGGGTGGCCAGGCTGAGGATACGTATAAGTTCTTGGTGAGTTATCATGAGAGGCTTCAGAGTATGTGACTAGTGTAGTCTCACGGGGTTGATTATACAGCTTTGCAGATGTGTGGCCTCGCCAAGCAGTGGTGGCATTTTTATGTTGACTCTAGACCTACAGTATCTCCTCCTATGACATGAGTTATTTTCCTAGGCCTTTCTTGATTGATTAGTTCCTCATAGCTTGAGGGAAGAGCTTAGACATCAGTTTTAGCACTTGACTTCGAATGGGATCTCAGTGACTAAATATGAGACTTGATTCTATGCTTTGTCTTTCTATGACTTCATGATTTTACAAGAGTACACAGAGATAATTCACATGCTCATGAGGGGTCTTACTTTTAAGATCTGAGAGGTGGTGTTTTCTATAACACTGTCAGGAGATACTTTTAGAGTGTAGTTGAGACGGTCAAAGAGTTTGAGCTCATGCACGGTGAGGAGTTTAGGGATCTGAGGGACAAGAGGTCCTGCACTTCTAGTCACTTTAGTGGCACCTCTTTTGGTGGTGAGGTTCTTTTAAGAGAGGTATTCATCGTTAGCATGGTATACCAGTTCAGGCAACCCTTCGGACATCCGAGGAAGGGTATTCTGGACAAGACGCTTTCATCCTAGGGTAGGCTTGTCATGGTTTTTCTCAAAGGTTCTCAAGCTATGGTGGCCATTTTGGTTATTCAGGGTCTTCTCAGTAGCTGATGGTTCCTAGGTCTTGCTATGAGTGTGGTATTCCATAGCATCTTAAGAGGGATTGTCCCAAACTTCGAGGTGGAGGTCGACAACAGAGTTCTCAAATGTTGGGTAGAGCAGCAGCACCCCCAGCCAGGGGTCGGGGTAGATCTCAGGCGGGTAGAGGTGCACCACTAGCCAGTCGAGAAGGTAGTAGAGGAGTTATTTTACCAAGAGAAGACAAGGCTTAGTGTTATACTTCTTTTGGGTATACCGGAAGTGGAGTCCTCTTATGTTGTTATCACCGGTATTGTTTCAATATGCCATCGACCTGTTTCAGTATTGTATGACCATAGTTCTAGTTTCTCATATGTGTCGTTTCTTCATATTTTGAATCGAGTCTTGATATAATGTGCAAGTCTCTTACTGTACCTATTCGTGTTGCTACCCTAGTAGGTGATTCTTTAGTGGTGGATTGGTATATGGTGACTCTTGTGGGATATGATACTTGGGTAGACTTGATTATTCTTGATATGGTAGATTTTGATATCATCTTGGGTATGGATTGACTTTTCTCGTATCATGCTATTGTGGATTATAGTGCCAAGATGGTAACTTTAGTTATACCAAGTGTACCGAGGTTTGAGTGGAAGGGTACCCATGGTTTGTATCCTAAGAGGGTGATTTCTTAACTTAAGGTGCAATGTTTGGTTGAGAAGGGTGTTTATATTAGTTTGCTTATGTTCATGATATTGACACTGATACACCTCATTTGGAGTCAGTGAGAGTGGTTAGGGAGTTCCAGGATAAATTTCCTATGGATTTACCAGATATTCCTCCAGATAGATATATTGATTTTGGCATTGATTTAGAGCTGGGCACTAAGCCCATCTATATTTCTCCTTATTGGATGGCTCCGGGGGAGTTAAAGGAGTTGAAAGATCAGTTACATGACTTATTGAGTAAAGGATTCATTAGACCCAGTGCTTCGCCTTGGGGTACTCCTGTGTTTTTTATGAAAAACAAATATGGGACTATGCATATATGTAATATTTATCGGTAGTTGAACAAGGTGATCATCAAGAACAAGTACTCTCTTTCATGAATTGATGATTGGTTTGATCAGATTCATAGTGCTTCTGTGTTTTCAATAATTGATTTGAGGTTGGGATACCACCGGTTGAGGATTAGGGCTTCAGATAGACTTCAAAAGTCTTTATGATCATTATGAGTTTTTGGTGATGTCCTTTGGATTAACTAACACTACGACAACATTCATTGAGTTGATGAGTGAAGTGTTTTATCCATATCTTGATTCATTTATTATTGTGTTCATTAATGATATATTGGTGTATTCCAAGAGTGAGGCAGACCATGATGAGCATTTGAGGATTGCGCTCCAAAGGCTTAGAGATGAGAAGTTGTATGCTAAGTTCTCAAAGTGTGAGTTTTATCTTGGTTCTGTGGAATTATTTGGTCATGTGGTGACCAAGGATGGTATTATGGTCGATTTGGCCAAGGTGGAGGCGGTTCGAGATTCGTGTAGGCCTACTTCACCTATCAAGATCTGGAGTTGTGTGGGTTTGGCTAGATATTATAAACGGTTTATGCAAGGTTTCTCTTCTATTGTAGCTCCATTGACTAAGTTGACTTAGAAGAATGTTGTTTACCAGTGGATCGATGAGTGTGAGGCCTTTTTTTTAAAAGCTCAAGGCCTTGTTGACTTCAGCTCCTATCTTGACCTTACCTGTGGAGGGTGAAGGTTTTACCGTGTATTGTGATGTTTAGGGTGTTGGATTTTGTGGTATTTAGATGCAGAAAGGAAAGGTGATAGCCTATTCTTTAAGGTAGTTTAAGACACATGAGAAGAACTACCCTACTCATGATTTAGAGTTAGAGGTTGTAGTGTTTGTTTAAAAGTTGTGATGGTGTTACTTTTATGGGGTTAATTGTGAGGTGTTCACTGATCATCGCAGCCTTCAGTATATTTTTATCCAAAAGGATTTGAATTTGAGACAATAGATATGGTTGGAGTTATTGAAGAATTATGACATGACTATTCTCTATCAGCCTTGCAAGGCCGATGTAGTGGTAGATTCCTTGAGTAGGAAAGCGGTGAGTATGGGTAGTCTTGACTAATTGGTGAGAAGAAGTGACCTTTGGATATTGATGTTCAAAGTTTGGCCAATAGCCTTGTAAGACTTGATATTTCTAAGACTTATAGGATTTCTTCTTGTGTTAAGTCATGATCCTTTTTGGTGGAGCAGATTAAATATAGACAATTTGAGAATGGGAAGATGTGCATGATTCGGGACAAGGTGTTGAAAAATGAAGCTAAGGAAGTGATTCTCGAATAGGAGGGTGTTTTAAGAATCAAAGGTTGGACTTGCATTTCTAGAGTTGGTGATTTGACTAGGTTGATGATAGAAGAGGCTCATATTTTGAGGTATTCTATTCATCTGGGAGCAACAAAGATATATCATGACCTAAAGCAGCATTATTATGGTGTAGGATGAAGAGGGATATCAGAGAGGTTGTGGCTAAGTGTTTGAATTGTCAGAAAGTGAAGTATGAGCACCAGAGACTGGGTGGCATGACTCAGAGGATGCCTATACTTTGGTCATGTTGGCCTTGTTATTTTGTTCCTTTAGCTTAGTGTCCTATTGGCCATTATCATATATGTACCTATACGCTCAGTTTATAGGTTTCTAGACAGCATCGTGGCCTCGACGGCCCATGTAGGGTTTAGTTTCTATTATATATAAATTTTTGGGTTTCATTGAGTTATTACAGGTTTTGGCTGACAAGGGCCTTGCCGGCTGAGGGCTTATTTTTAAGCCAAGATATACTTGTTTGTTTCTTACATTTTGTGGCTGATTTTCTGCCGGTAGCATAGTTATATAGAAAGTGTCGGCTCAGGTCTAAGTTGGCATTAGGTGCAAGTTATATCCTTGAAATGGGACATGATAAACTTAGTATCAGAGAAACTTCGTATCCTAGGGAGTTTGCAAGCTGTGTCTAGTAGAGTCTTATTTATAAATATGTTGTGCACCGCATTCTATAAGTAGGGAGCTACAGGAAATGTTAGAATAGTTACCCTTTTTTTTCTCAAATCGTGCTATAGATTTGAGTCATAAGGGTTAAGTTTTTGGGCTTATAATTGTTATTTGTGTAAAGATAGATGCTTGATACTAGATCGACCACCACTAGCCAAAGGCTAGATACAGCCGCAAGTGAGGGTACTATCAGGGTACTAGTTATAGAGATAGCCCATCTTGAGGCCCATGGGGGTACATCTTCTCGGCCCCCTCTAGTTTCTCCACCACCTCAAGATCCTCCGAGGGAGACAGGACCCCCAGATCCACCTCCAGTACCACCTCCAGTTCCTTTTATTCCATCTAATTAGGATTTCAGAATCACAGTGTGCATGTTGGCACAATTATAGTTGCACAATGCTAGCCAGTTACATCAGATGTTGCCAAATCTTTTGAAGGGCCCTGTAGTTTGAGAGTTCATGAGTTTCTTGCCTTGAGTCCTTTATAATTCATGGGTACAAATCACAAAGAGGACCCTCAACAATTTGTTGATCAGCTTCACAAGATCTTCAAGGTCATACATGCCTCAGTGACACAGTCAATTGAGTTAGCAGTATTTTGGTTGCGTGATGTTGCAGTGTTGTGGTACTATAGTTAGAGAGATCTAAGGGAATATGCCTCTCCACACATTTGGGATAGATTTACAAAGGCTTTTCTAGATCATTATTTGCCACGAGAGGTTCGGGATACTTGGGTAGATCAGTTTTTGAACCTCCGACAGGGCAGCATGAGCATCCGAGAGTATGGTATGAGATTTGATACTTTGGCTATATCTGCACCAGTATTTGTTGATACGATGCATGATAGGGTACGTCGGTTTATGGTACGGTTTGCTTCTTACTATATTAGCAGTTGTACTACAGCTGCACTATATGATGATATTGACATCTCACAGATTCAGGCTTTTGCATACGGCATAAAGGAGCCCCGACATCAATAGTATATGACTGAGAGGGTCGAGAGAGAGTAGTAAAAGAGGGCTAGGCCCACTGTTTCACAAGGAGAGTTTTAGGGTGGTCCCAAACCTTGATATTCTGGCAGGAGGACACCTAGGCCTCTACCATAGTAGTTCCAGGGTAGTAAACTTTGATTGTCAAGGATAGTCGGGCCCAAGTGACGGTTCACGAGCATCAAGCTCTCAGCAGAAGAAAAGTTCAGGCCAGGCTAGGTCAGCCCTGCCACGTTGTTCTACTTGTGGTAGGATGCACTTTGGGAGATACATGCAGGGCTTCACAACTTATTATTCTTGTGGGAAAATGGGGCATATGTAGAGTAACTTCCCAACTCGAGATCAGGGTGGTATGGGTCAGCAACAGGTTCGTCCTCATCAATACATTTTATAGGGTGTGGACCCTAAACTTTAGTAGGCAGAGATAGAGGTCGAGGGGGAGCATCTAGTTCTAGCAGTGGTTAGAACCGTGCATATACATTAGCAGACTGTCAGGATTCAGAGTCCTCGATAGATGTTGTTACAAGTACATTGACTATTTTCTCCCATTGTGTTTATGCTTTGATAGATCTAGGCTCTACTCTGTCCTATGTTACCCCATTTATTACAGGGAAATTTTGTATAGCATTAGAGTCATTACAATGACCCATTATGGTATCTATACTAGTTGGTGAGTCTATTATAGCCAAGAGAGTCTATTGAGGTTGTACGGTAGAGCTTGTTGGCCGTCAAACCTTTATAGACCTGGTAGAGCTAGAAATAATTGATTTTAACATTATTATGGGCATGGATTGGTTAGCATCATGTTATGCTAATGTTGAGTGCTGGACAAAGATTGTTAGATTCCATTTTCTGAGAGAGGCAGTATGGGAATGGAAAGGCAATATAGTGACGCTGAAAGGTAGGTTTATTTCCTATCTAAGAGCGACAAAGATGATTGATAAGGGATATATTTATCATATTATTTGAGTTTAAGATAAAGATGCAGAATCACTGACTCTTCAGTTTATTCCAGTGGTTAGTGAGTTTCCAGATGTGTTTCCATACAAGCTTCATGGTATTCCCCCAGAGAGAGAAATTGATTTTTCCATTGATATGCCACCAGGATGCATCCTATGACGATTCCTCCCTATAGGATGGCTCCGGCTGAGCTAAAGGGTTTGAAAGAGAAGTTGATTTTTTTTCTCGATAAAGACTTTATTAGATCTAGTTCCTTTCCATAGGATGCACCAGTATTATTTGTGAGAAAGAAAGATGGATCACTAAGGATGTGTGTAGATTATCAGCAGCTGAATATGGCTACTATAAAGAATAAGTATCCCTTACCAAGGATTGATGACTTGTTTGATCAACTGTAAGGTGCTAAGCACTTCTCAAATATTAACTTGTGGCTATGGTACCATAAGGTGAGAGTTTGGGAGAAATATATTCCAAAGACAACTTTCACAACCAGATATGGTCATATTGAGTTCCTTGTGATGTGGCCCTAGAAGTGTTCATGGACTTGATAAATAGCATATTCAGGTCGTATCTAGATTTGTTTGTGATTGTATTTATTGATGATATTCTGGTATATTCACATTCAGAGTCTGAGAATGCAAATCATTTGTGAGCAGCTCCTTAGGTTCTTTGAGATCAGGAGCTTTATGCAAAAAATTCTAAGTGTGAGTTCTGCTTAAACTCTGTCGCTTTTCTAGGCTATATTATATCAGATACGGGTATTAGGGTTGACTCGCAGAAGATTGAGGCCGTGAAGACTTGGCCTAGGCCTACGACTATGATAGAGGTTCATAGTTTCTTATGGTTATATAGGTACTACAGGAGGTTTATGGATGAGTTTTCTTCACTTTCGGCACCATTTATGAGGCTATATCAGAAAGCAGCTACGTTATAGTGGACTAAGGCTTGCGAGCATAGTTTCCAAGAGCTGAAGAATAGGTTGACATCAATACCAGTTCTAGCCTTGCCAAAGGGTTCAAAAAGCTATGCAGTACATTGTGATGCTTCATGTGTTGGGTTGGATGTGCTCAGATGCAACATAGTAAGGTGATCGCATATGCTTCAAGACAGTTGAGGAATCACAAAAAGAATTATCAGACCCATGATTTAGAATTGACTGCAATTTTGCATGCATTGAAGATCTGGAGACATAAGATCCTCCAGTATTTCTTTTGACAAAAGGAGTTGAATTTGAGACAACATCGATGGCTTGAGCTACTGAAAGACTATGACATGGATATGTTATATCATCCAGGGAAGGAAAATATGGTAGCCGGTGCCATCAGTTGCAAATCTATGGGAAGTTTATCCTATTTAGGAGTTGACAGACAAGAGTTAGCCTGAGATCTTTATCAGTTAGCTAGCTTGGGAGTCAGATTATTTGATGCAGGTGAAAGTGGGGTCATATTTAAAAATATGGCAGTGTCATCTCTACGTGCAGAGGGGAAAGAGCAGTAGTATGAGGATCTTAGTCTAGTATATCTTAGAGGCAAGGCCCAGTAGCAGGAGTCTTTAGCCTTTCAGGTGATAAGAGACGGAGTCCTGAGGTACAGGGACCGACTTTGTGTTCCAAATATTTCAAAACTTTGGTAGCAAATTATGGCGGAGACACACCATTCTCGTTATCCTATTCATATAGGTTCAACAAATATGTACCATGATATTAAGGAGATTTATTGGTGGCACGGGATGAAGAATGACATCACTGAGTTTGTGGAACAGTGTCCTAACTGTCAGCAGGTAAAGGTTAACCACAAGAAGCCCACCGGGTTAGTTTAGGAGATAGCCATTCCTTTGTGAAAATGGGAAAAAATAAATATGGATTTTATTACATGGTTATTCTGATCATGACGTAAATTTGACTCTATTTGGGTAATTGTTGATAGGCTGACAAAATCAGCCCACTTCTTACCAGCAGGACTATATTCACAGCCAAAGACTATGCAAGGCTATACATTAGAGAGATTGTTAGGTTTCATGGTGTCCCAGTATCTATTATCTTATTATATTTGATAGAGGGGCACAATTTACCTCTTAACTTCTAGAAGTCTTTCCAAAAGGGACTAGGGATGCAGATTAATCTCAGTATAGCTTTTTACCTTCAGACAAATGGATAGGATGAGCACACAATTCAGACAATCAAGGATATGTTACGGGCGTATATTCTAGACTTCAAGGGAAATTGGGATGATCACTTGCCTCTCATTGAGTTTGCGTATAGTAATAGTTATTATTCCAGCATCAGGATGGCACCTTACGATGCTTTGTATAGGAAGAAATACAGATCCCCCATTAGATGGTTTGAGGTAGTTAAGTCAACGTTGGTTGGACCTAACTTAGTGCAGCAGATAGTGGAGTAGGTTAATCTTATTCAGGTGCGGTTGTTGACAGCTCAAAGCCACCACAAGTCATACTTAGGTATGCAACGATAGGACTTAGAGTTCTGTGACACTAATTGGGTGTTTCTAATTAAGTCTCACCTATAAAGAGCGTTATGAGATTTTTTAGAGAGGCAATCTTAGTTTGAGATTTATTGGGTCATACTAGATCCTCTGGAGGGTAGGACAAGTAGATTACGAGCTAGAGTTGCCTTCGGGGCTAGAGTCTGTTCATCTGGTCTTTCATGTATCAATGCTACAGAAATGCATAAGAGATCCTTCTTGGGTTGTTCCATTGGAGGATGTTTAGATTTTAGAGGATTTGCCCGACGAGGAGATATACTAGATTGGAAGGTCCACAAATTGAGGACCAAAGATGTGGCTTTCGTAAAGGTATTATGGAGGAATACTAACATCAAGAAAATGACATAGAATGTTGAAGATAATATGAGATCAAGATACCCATACCTGTTTTGAGCACCAAAATGATGGCACTAGAGGCCGAGGTGAGTTACCCTATTCAGTTACAACTTTTTTCTTACAGTTATTATTTGATTTAGACAGTTGTGTATTGAGTGTCTATGTTGTTAGTATGTATCCTGCTGTGAGGCATCTTGGTTTGGCTTTTCTGTATTTCAGGTTTATAGAGGAGACTTTTTCAAAATTTTGGCAACTCCTGAGGACTTAGCAGTGTGAGTCTTATTTTCATTTGAGGACGAATATTTCTAAGGGGGGAAGGATGTAACACCCCCCCCCCCCGTTTGAATGTTTTAATTCACCCATTCTTTCAGGGTGAGAATAAGAGTACTTAATATTTTAGGTAGAATGTCTTACAAGGTATTATAATCGCACAATGGCCATATGTTATGTTTCGAAGTCAAGTAAGTTGCGAAATAAAAGTCGGCATAAGTTATCGTAAGTTACTTTAATAAATTCTCTAAAATTTGGGTCAAATGTCTTAGAGCTTCTATCCCAATATATGATGTTTAGAAGTCCCCCTACCTACCAAATCAAAGGTCTATGAATCTAGTTTCTAACACAAAAAACCGTTCATCCATACGACTTCAGAATAGAGAGATATTTGTATTTTTATGAGACTGCACAGGCAGACATGTGAAGTGGGTCCAACGTCGGTGGAAGGATATATATAATCACTTTCCCATCATTTTTCTTCATTTTTTTCATGATTTTCAGCTTAGAAAAATCAAAGAAAATTCCCAAAATTCTCCATAGATCCTTGTGATCATATCTTGAAAGATTTGTGAAAGTTGCTCTACATCACGAGTTAGTCATTTTGGTATAGTTTGCCCCATCAATTTTGTGATATAGATTAAGTGGTGTTGTGGCAGCGGATTATTCACCCTATAAGGTGTTCTTGGTTCTGTTACGAGAGTTTATAGCTAGGTAAGAATGTTCTTTTATCGGTTTATAGCTACTTTAGACCTCGGGTAGTACTTTACAGCAAAAATCCATATCTTTTGTTAGATTATCGTGGTACCATATATTCTTATGTGTTGATTGTGACTCTTCTATGTTGTAGTATCACAAGGTATGGGAAAAATTCAATAAGCTGCTTGAAATCATTGAAAAAGGTATATTAAGGCTATTTTCTTCTTTTGGCATGTTTTGTTAAATCTTAGGAGTAATACAACAAGATTGTTCTCGTTGATGTACTCATAGCCATGAATGTTGGTTGTTGGCTTCTCAAGTTGTTATATTCCTCCCTTGTTGGGATTCTTATTCTTCTAGTAGTGGCCCTATGTTATACATGATTTAGAGACTATTTGTATAGGTTGCTTATAGCTAAATTGCTCACCTTTGGGATATTGGATTGTTCGTTGTTGCCTTCGGGGCTATTGTGGTTAGCTGAAGAAATGTGACTTTTTTCTACAGGGCTATGTACAGATTGCCTAAGGGGATATGGAGATAAATGGAAGCCTACGGGTTATTCCAATTGCCTTCGGGGCTAATATGAAGCCAATTGGCTATTATGGTTAGCTACGGGGTTATATAAAGGCATGTTCACTTACGAGTTGCTTGATTTCCTGAATGGGCTACATGTTCATGCTTATGAGGCTATGTTGATGCCTAAAAGTCTACGAGATGCCTACTAGGCTGTATTGATGCCTAAGAGGGCTATAGGATGCATATGGGGCTATTAGAAGATAGTGATTGCCTTTGGTGCGATATAAAGAATGCCTAAGGGGGCTATTATGAAATACAAAGTGCCCAATAGGCTACTGGGACATAAAGATGTCCTTCGAGGATATGTGTAGAGTGCCTAAGAGACTATTGAGATGTAATAACTGCCTATGGGGCTACGGGACTAACAATAGGGGTATATAGATTGATTTGGCACCTTCTAGGCTTATGAGGGTGCGGGTAGGTGGTCTTATTTGCTATTTGTAGCTTTCAGGCTTATGGGAGATTGGTTAGGTCATTGTTTGATTATCATTGGTATGCTTAGAGTCAAGAACAGGTAGACGCTCAGGTTATCTTTGACTCTCTGGTCTAGTTACTTTTACCATTTATGATTCCTGCACAGTTATCATCTTGTCTTACATGCCTGGTATATTATATCATATTGATGCCACATTGCCTAGGGGAGCTGAATTCATGCCTGCAGGTCCCGACAAATGACCAGACAAACCTTCCCAGCAGCACGGTTGAGTCCCAACAGGTTGGCTAGCCCCTTTCTTCCATAACGACCAAAGGTTTTGAGGTTTGTTGGCTTTTGTTGTAGATAGCTTTTGGGTAGGCCAGGTCCCTGTCCCGACAAGTCTTTACTACTCTTAGAGGCTTTCATACTTTGGATTGTATAGATGTGTGATATCGGCCATATTTTCCTTTTCATATATGTACATATATGCTCAGTTTATAGGTTTCTAGACAGCATAGTGGTCTTAATGGCCTTATCAGCCGAGGGCTTATTTTTATGCTGAGATACACTTATTTGTTTTATTGATTATGTGGCTGGCATTCTGCTTATAGCATAGTTATCAAGCAAGGGTCGGCTCAGGTCTAAGTTTGCATTGCGTGCCAGTTATGTCCCTAAGATGGGGCGTGACATAATTTTTTTTTATTTTGGCTATTATACTCTCCTCTTCTTTTGACTTTAGGATAGCTTCTTGCAATGTTGGGTCAAAAGAAGAATCACAGTGTGATTCCAGCGGGACTGATGGCCTGGGAGGAAGCTTGTCCTTGACTTTGGATTTGGCCTTCTTAGTTTCACAGTCTTGGGTTGGACGATTTGAAGTCATTCCTAAAATTAGGGTGAGAAAATAAAATAAAATAAAATAAAACAAAACAAAATATATTGTGTTTTTTCTATGATAAGAACATGAAACAAAATAAATAAAATGAAAGAAAAATAAAAAGGAATACATTTGAATTAAGGAGAAACTACTGGATAAGGGCCTGTGCAGTCCGCACATGCCAGTGTGCGGGCGCACACCAGCTTGTGTGTCTAGAACAAGCCAAAGTCAGGCAACAAGGGTTGTTTATGGTATGCAAAAGGGTTGGGTGGCCGCACACCAAGACGTGCAGACTGCACATGCACCACATAAGCCAGGCAGTGAAGTATACCTTCTTCCAAGCTTATGTGGGGCATGTGCCACCGCACAGCAAGGCATGCAGTCTGCAAATCCCTAAAAAATGGCACACAAATCATTTTTTAAATATTTTGAATCTAAACCATGCAGTTCCAAAGTAATTACAACTTAATGGGTACTCAGATTTTCCCTAAATGATGTACCAAGCAAGCATATACAGCAAAATAGGCCCTTAAAGATACAACCAAACATCAGAATGATGATTTCCCTTAGGAAAGATGTCACCCAATCTATCATCAAGATTCGATGCTCAATACGCCACAATGGTTATTTAGACTTTACCAAAGTCTCATTTAAAGATGATACAACCAAACCAAGAACTCATTCAACTAACATAAAGAGACACATATGAACAATAGGATCAATTAATTAGTCCAACCAAGGCAATTTAGAACAATTCTCACACTCTTCAACCCCCAATCTAGTCCTATTCCCACATACATAATCAAAGCGAAGATTTTCCCTTAAGAAAGTTATCACTTAATCCATCATGGGGAAAATAAATGCACCTCATGTAACACCCCGAAAATGTATCCAGCTTTTAACCTCAGACTTGCAGGAAAATTTGGACTTCCAGGGACCATGAGTCAAGTCCATAAATCATGAAAGGTTCCACGAGTATGGAAGTGACTCGTGATTCTAGTCCTGCAGACCATCCTCAGGTCTGATAACCACGAGTCAGTTTCATGACTCGTGAAGGTTTCCACGAGTCGTGGAACCAAACCGTGGAACTCAAATAGAGAGTGGTCAAAACCCCTGGTTTCCACGACTCAGTCCTACGACTCATGGAAGCTTCCACGAGTCGTCCTGTGGAATCGTAGGAAACATTCAGCATACTGGAATTTTGGCTCAGGAACCACAACTACATTCCATGAGCCGTGATTGGTTCTACCATTCGTGGGAGGGACCCGTGGAACCTGAAGCTAGGTTTTTAGGAAAGTTTTCTTAATTAAATCCCAGGGGTATCTTGGTCATTTCCCACTCTTTTAAATACTAAGTGAAGTCATTTTGACTATTTCTAGTAGGGTTTTCACCCATAGTATCCTAAGTCCCTCCTAAGTTCCTCATTCTTCATCCAAAAGGGAAAAACTTCTCTCAAGCTTCAAGTCTCAAAGCTCCAAGTCAAGAATCCTAAGATTTTTCCATTGAAGTGGGTTATCTTCATCTAAGGTATGTGGGTCTTCAACAATGGGTTCTTTTCACCCTTGTGCCCAAAATCCCCAACGCTTATGTTGAATTATGAACTTATGAAATTAGGGTTTTGACTCAAAGTTGGGAAAAGTTTATGAAATCAGTTTCTATGTTTAAATTCATGATTGCCTATAGATTATTCATGATTTGATTATGATTATCTTATTGGTTTTAAAAGCCCAAGCATAAAAGTTGATTTCTAGCATGAAACAATGAAATTGCATATTTTTAAGGGAAACTTAGCATGATTAGATATCATGGTATTTATGTATTTATGAAATTGCATGCCTAATTCTTCAAGTATGAATTTAGAAATAAAAGCATGTTTTGAATTATGGCTATGCTAAGCTTTATGAACTATAATATTAAAGTTGCATGATACCCGATGTGTTTTCATGTTTTATGAATAAGATTCGGCATGGGAGTATGCCCTTACGAGATTATGAGCTATATGAGCATGTTTTGGGAGTAGTATTTAGTACCTAGTTGGATGGGGTGAGAGTATCCTTAGTCCCAGAAACTACATTGCCAGCGTAGGTTATGATATGATATGATATGTGCCTTCAAGGCTTATGAGAGTGGATCCACATCTTTATGTATTGTGTCCTTGCCTTAGCCGAGCTAGGACAACTTTGCCAACTAGGGTTATATAGTTGGGTATGATGACTTGTTCCTTGGCAAGGTTCAAAGTCAGCTTTGCTAACTAGGGTTATATAGTTAGATTTCATGTAGCTCACATGGTCTCATGTCGGTTATAAGAAACTCCCCTATGTATGTTTTCAAGTTTTCTAAGCTTTATGAACTCTCTTATGAAATATCATTTTGAAGTTGGCTTTTGCCCCATGATTTAGCTTTCCATTATGATATCTTCTCATGATACTCTATTAAGTATGATTTATGTCT
The DNA here is from genome assembly GCA_003996215.1 of Jaltomata sinuosa. Classification (NCBI taxonomy): domain Eukaryota; kingdom Viridiplantae; phylum Streptophyta; class Magnoliopsida; order Solanales; family Solanaceae; genus Jaltomata; species Jaltomata sinuosa. The sequence continues at coordinate 267,605 of QJPP01000584.1, read as the reverse complement.
AAGTATGTTTTAAAGCATGTTTTATCATACTTATTAATTACTCATATACTTAGTACATTCCATAGTACTAACGCATATTGCGCTGCATCTTTTGATGATGCAGATACAGGTGTCCCTTCACAGATACGTGGCTAGTGTTCCCGATCACCCTCAGTAAGCTTTGGTGAGTCCTCATAGTTTGAGGACTAGACTTTACTTTAGCTTTATGTTTCTTTTCTTTTCAGATTGTCGAGTTAGTTGGGGTATTGTCCCATCAACTCATTATGCTAGTTTTAGAGGCTTTTCAGACATAGGTGTTATGGGATGATCTTTGAGTTGTATTCCCTATTCGACTCTCTATCTATGATCATACTTTCTATTTTGGATTTCCTTATGATACTTCCGCTATGTTTTCCTTTATGTTGCTTGAGAATGCAATGACCAAGGGTTAGCTTGGGATCCTTGTGGTCCTAAGTCCTGTGTTACATCCAGGGGATAACCTCGGGGCATGACAAACTTTGTATCAGAGACTTAGGTTTAAGGGTCCTAAGATGTTTCAAAGCCGCTTCGAGTTGAGTCTTTTTCATATGTGTGAAGTGCGCCACACATATGTGAGAGAAGTTATGAGATGTCTTAGGAAAACTTCACTTCTTTCATGATCACATCGTGCAATAGAGCTTAACTTTAATGTTCCTCTAATACTTATCTTATGTGTTTCATATTATGCCTCCTCGACGTTCTATACCTCCCCAAGCCGCTCAGAATGATGCTCCTCAAGTTCCGGTTCCTGATGTACCGAATGATGAGTTCAGGAATTCCATCCATTTGCTAGCCCAGACCTTGGCCACTCAGGACAATTATCAAGATCCTTCCCCCGTTTATCCTCAAGGTGGGGTAGTGGCCCGAGTTCGTGACTTTATCCGTATGAACCCGCCAGAGTTTTGGGGTTCGAAAGTGAGTGAGGACCCGCTCAACTTTATTGATAAAGTGAAGAAGATCTTTGAGGTTATGCAAGTAGTGGGTGTTGATTGTATTGAGCTTGCATCCTATCAACTCAAGGATGTAGCTCACATTTGGTTCACGCAATAGAAAGAGGCTAGGGTGAGAAATGCGATACCCACGACTTGGGAGTGTTTTGAGAGAGCCTTTTTTGATAGGTTCTTTCCCCGAGAGTCAAGGCAAGCGAAGATGGAAGAATATTGGTGCAAGAGTATAGTCTGAAGTTCACTCAGTTGTCTAGATATGCTCCCTCTATGGTAGCGGACCCATATGATCAAATGAGCAAGTTTATGTATGGGGTTTCTGATGTGGTGAAGAAGGAGTGTAGGTCTGCTTTGTTGTTGAGTGATATGAACATCTCCCGACTTATGACTCATGCCCATCAGATTGAGGGTTACAAGCTTAGGGAGATGGAAAGGGAGAACAAGAGGGTTAGGTCCGAGGGATCAGGTTTTGGTCAGCACATGTCCAGAGGTGGACATCGCTCTTCTTTCCAGAAGAAGTCATCAGGGTCCGTTCATTCTTCTGCTAATGGTTCTACCCAGGCTCAGAAACCTTGTCATGATCAGGGTGGTAGAGGATTTGGTTCCTATTCCCAGTCTTAGGATAGTGTTATTAAGGTACCTTCCTACCCAGCTTGTGTTAAGTGTGGGAAGAATCATTTTGGTGAGTGTTTGGCCAGTTTAGGTGGTTGCTTCGGTTGTGGTCAGGTTGGACATCGCATTAGGGATTGCCCTTCAGCTAAGAAGGGACAGGGAGGTGGTAGGACTCAGTCTGCCCTAGCAACTTCAGGAGGTAGACCAGCCTAGTAAGGCGCAGCTTCAAGTTCTGGTAGTCAACGCCAAAACCGTCTTTATGCTATGTCCTCCCGTCAGGATCAGGAGAGTTTTCCAGATGTGGTTACCAGTATGTTGAAAGTCTTCTCTCTTGATGTGTATGCCTTGTTGGATCCCAGTGCCTCCTTAGATTTTGTAACCCGTTATGTGGCTTGTAAGTTTGAATTTTGTCCTGAAATGCTTTTAGAACTCTTTCACGTTTCTACTCCTGTTGGTGAGTCAGTCCTAGCCAAAAAAGTCTATCAAAATTGCCCTATCTCAGTCCTTCATAGAGTCACTTCAGCGGATCTAGTAGAGTTGGAGATGACTGATTTTGATGTTATTCTTGGTATGGACTGGTTATATGTATGTTATGCCTCGGTTGATTGTCGTACTCGTGTTTTCAGTTTCAAGTTTCCTAATGAACCTGTCCAAGAATAGCAAGGTAGTCCCTCTTCTTCAAAAGGTCATTTCATATCTTATCTTAAGGCTAGGCAGATGATTTCTAAAGGCTATGTCTATCATATAGTTTGGGTTATAGACATGGAGTTCGAGACCCCGACTATTCAGTCTGTTCCTGTTCTGAATGAGTTTCCATAAGTGTTTCCCTATGATTTGCTCAGAGTCAATCTCGAGCAGAAAATTGACTTTGGGATAGATCTTCTTCCGGATACAAATCCTATCTCTATCCCTCCCTATAGGATGGCCCCCGTGGAACTCAAGGAGTTGAAAGATCAGTTGAAGGACTTTCTTGATAAGGATTTCATTAGGCCCAGTATCTCTCTTTGGGGTGCCCCATTTTTTTTGTTCGGAAGAAAGATGGATCTCTTAGAATGTGTATTGATTATCGTCAATTGAACAAGGTCACAATCAAGAACAAGTATCCCATTCCTAGGATTGATGACTTGTTCGATCAGCTTCAGGGTGCTTGTGTCTTCTCAAAAATTGACCTTAGGTCTGGTTATCACCAGCTTCAAGTTCGGGAATGTGATATCCCAAAGACAGCCTTCAGGACTCGGTATGTTCATTATGAATTTATTGTGATGTCTTTTAGTCTAACGAATGCTCTTGCAGCTTTTATGGATTTGATGAACCGTGTGTTCAAATAGTATTTGGATATGTTTGTGATTGATTTCATTGATGATATCCTCATCTACTCTCGGACTGAGAAGGAGCATACGGATCACTTGAGGGTTGTGTTGCAAACTCTCAAGGATAGACAGTTGTTTGCTAAGTTTATCAAGTGTGAGTTTTGGATGCAGTCTATTGCTTCTCTGGGTCATATTGTGACTAAAGATGATATTCGGGTTAATTCTCAAAAGATAGAGGCAGTAAAGGACTGGCCTAGACCTACTTCTCCGTCTGATATTCGGAGCTTTTTGGGTTTGGCTGGCTACTACAGGAGGTTCGTGGAAGCCTTTTCTTCTATTGCTGCCCCTTTAACCCGATTGACTCAGAAGAAGGTAAAATTTTAGTGGTCCGACTTGTGTGAGAAGAACTTTCAGCAATTAAAGACTAGATTGACCACCGCTCCAGTGTTAGCTTTACCCGAGGGTTAGATGATTTTGTTGTGTATTGTGATGCTTCTAGGATTGGTTTGGGTTGTGTTTTGATGCAGCGTGGTAAGGTGATTACTTATTTTTCTAGACATCTTAAGACTTATGAGAAAAATTATCCTACTCATGATCTTGAGTTGGCAGCCGTGGTCTTTGCTTTAAAGATTTGGAGACATTACTTGTATTGTGTGCATGTAGATGTATTCACCGATCATAAGAGTCTTCAATATGTGTTCACTCAAAAAAAATTGTGACAAAGGAGATGGCTTGAGATCTTTAAGGATTATGATATGAGTGTGTTTTACCATCTGGGTAAGACCAATGTTGTGGCGGATGCTTTGAGTAGGTTGTCCTTGGGAAGTGTAACTTCTATTGAAGATGGAAAGAAGGAGTTGGTTAAAGAAGTTCATAAGCTTGCTCGATTGGGAGTTCCCCTTATGGACTCGATTGAAGGTGGTGTGATTGTGACCAATGGTGTTGAATCTTCCTTGGTGGCTGAGGTGAAGGCAAAGCAAGACCAAGATCCCGTTCTACTTCAGCTTAAGGGTGTAGTTCATCAGCAAAGGATTGAGGTTTTCTCCCAAGGGGGAGATGGTGTGCTTCGTTATCAGGGTCGCTTATGTGTTTCAGATGTTGATGGGTTGAGATAGCAGATTTTGTCTGAGGCCCATAGTTCTAGATACTCCATTCATCTGGGTGCCACTAAGATGTACCATGATCTACATGAAGTCTTTTGGTCGAATGGTATGAAGAAGAACATAGCCGGGTTTGTGGCTAAGTATCCAAACTATCAACAGGTAAAGGTGGAACATCAAAGTCCAGGTGGTATGCTTCAAGATATTGAACTTCCCACTTGGAAATGGGAAACAATCAATATGTACTTCATTATTGGGTTGCCTCGTACTCGAAGGCAACATGATTCCATTTGGGTGATCGTTGACCAGATGACCAAGTCATCCCATTTCTTGGTTGTTAAGACTACGAATACAGTGGATGATTATGCCAGACTCTACATTTGGGAGATCATCCGATTGCATGGTGTTCCCTTGTCTATCATTTCTAATATAAGTCCTCAGTTTACATCTCAGTTTTGGAAGTCGTTTCAGAAGGTCTTGGTACTAAGGTGAAGCTTAGTACAACTTTTCATCCTCAGACAGACGGTCAGGACGAGCGTAGTATTAAGACTTTGGAGGATATGTTGAGGGCATGTGTGATTGATTTCAAAGGTAATTGGGATGATCACTTGCCTCTTATCGAGTTTGCCTACAACAACAGTTTTCACTCTAGCATCCAGATGGCTCAGTATGAGGCACTTTATGGCTAAAGGTGTAGATCTCCTATTGGTTGGTTCGAGGTTGGTGAGGCAGCCTTGATTGGTCCAGATTATGTGCATGAGATCATGGAGAAAGTTCAGCTTATTCGAGAATGGTTGAAGACCGCCCAGAGTCGACAAAAATCTTATGTGGATGTGAGGAGAAGGGAGTTGGAATTTGAAGTTGATGATTGGGTTTTCCTTAAGATGTCACCCATAAAGGGTGTGATGAGGTTTGGCAAGAAAGGAAAGCTCAGTCCCGATTTTGTAGGTCCTTATCGGATTTTGAGGAGAGTTGGTAATGTTGCTTATGAGTTGGAGTTGCCAACAGAGTTGGGAGCGGTTCATCCAGTTTTCCATATCTCCTAGTTGAAGAAGTGTGTTGGTGATCCGAGCTTGATTGTCCGTTTGGAGGATGTGGGTGTGAAGGATAGTCTCACCTATGAGGAGGTTCCCTTGGAGATCCTTGATCATCAGATTCGGAGGTTGAGGAACTAAGAAGTCGCTTCGGTGAAAGTCCTTTGGAGGAATCAGCTTGATGAGGGTGCTACTTAGGAAGCGGAAGAGGCCATGAAGGCCAAATATCCTCATCTCTTTCCTTCCAATTCAGTTCCAGCATGAGATACTAGTTTCCTCCTTATTATGTCCCTCTGATTCTACTCCACCAGTTCCTCTCACGATTCTAGCATGCATCCATGTTTTATGAAGTTAGTTGTCATGTTTTCAAGTTGAAAGGTTCAGGTTTTTTGTTTACTCTTTGATTCCCATGTTTTGATGTTTGGTTGGGCTATTTTCTCTTCAGTTTTCCTTGATTAGTCTTCATTCGAGGACGAATGATCCCAAGGGGGAGATATTGTAACACTGCAAAAATGTATCCAGCTTTTAAACTCAGACTTGCAGGAAATTTTGGATATCCAGGGACGACGGGTCAAGTCAACGAATCGTGGAAGGTTCCACAAGTCGTGGAAGTGACTCGTGATTCCAGTCCTGCAGACCATCCTCAGGTATGAGAACCACGAGTCAGTTTCATGACTCGTGAAGGTTTCCACGGGTCATGGAACCAAACCGTGGAACTCAGACAGAGAGTGGTCAAAACCCCTAGTTTCCACGACTCAGTCCTACGACTCGTTAAAGCTTCCACGAGTCGTCATGTGGAATCGTAGGAAACATTCAGCATCCTGGAATTTTTGCTCAGGATCCACGACTCTATTCCACGAGCCGTGATTGGTTCTACGATTCGTGGGAGGGATCCGTGGAACCTGAAGTTGGGTTTTTAAGACAGTTTTCCTAATTAAATGCCAGGGGCATCTTGGTCATTTTCCACCCTTTTAACTACTAAGTGAAATCGTTTTGACTATTTTTAGTAGGGTTTTCACCCATATTATCCTAAGTCCCTCCTAAGTTCCTCATTCTTCATCCAAAAGGTAAAAGCTTCTCTAAAGCTTCATGTCTCCAAGCTCCAAGTCAAGCCTCCTAAGTCTTTTCAATTGAAATGGGTTCTCTTCATCTAAGGTATGTGGGTCTTCAACAATGGGTTCTTTTCACCCTTGTGCCCAAAATTCCCAACCCTATGTTGAATTATGAACTTATGAAATTAGGGTTTTGACTCAAAGTTGGAGAAAGTTTATGAAATAGGTTTCTATGTTTAAATTCATGATCCCCTATTGATTATTCATGATTTGATTATGATTCTCTTATTGATTTTAGAAGCCCAAGCATGAAAGTTGATTTCTAGCATGAAACTATGAAATTGCATGTTTTCAAGAGAAACTTGGCATGATTAGATATCATGTCCTTTATGTATTTATGAAATTGCATGCATAATTCTTCAAGTATGAATTTAGAAAGAAAAGCATGTTTGGAATTATGGCTATGCTAAGCTTTATGAACTATAATATGAAAGTTGCATGATACCCGATGTGTTTTCATGCTTTATGAACAAGATTCGGCATGAGAGTTTGCCCTTACGATATTATGAGCTATATGTGCATGTTTTGGGAGTAGTATTTAGCACCGAGCTGGACGGGGTGAGAGTACCCTTAGTCCCAGAAACTACGTGCCAGCGTAGGTTATGATATGATATGATATGTGCCTTCAAGACTTATGAAAGTGGATCCACATCTTTATGTATAGTGTCCTTGCCTTAGCGGGGCTAGGACAACTTTGTCAACTAGGGTTATATAGTTGGGTATGGTGACTTATTCCTTGGCAAGGTTCAAAGTCAGCTTTGCTAACTAGGGTTATACAGTTAGATTCCATGTAGCTCACATGGTCTCATGTCGGTTATAAAAGACACCCTTATGTATGTTTTCAAGTTTTCTAAGCTTTATGAACTATCATTTTGAAGTTGGCCTTTGCCTCATGATTTAGCTTTCCATTATGATATCTTCTCATGATATTCTATTATGTATGATTAATGTCTAAGTACGTTTTAAAGCATGTTTTTACCATACTTATGCATTGCTCACATACTTAGTACATTCCATAGTACTAACGCATATTGCGCTGCATCCTTTGATGATGCAAATTCAGGCGTCCCTTCACAGATACGTGGCTAGAGTTCTCGGTCACCCTCAGTCAGCTTTGGTGAGTCCTCATAGTTCGAGGACTAGACTTTACTTTAGCTTTATGTTCCTTTTCTTTTCATATTGTCGATTTAGTTGGGGTATTATCCCATCAACTCATTATGCAAGTTTTAGAGGCTTTTCAGTCATAGATATTATGGGATGATATTTGAGTTGTATTCCCTATTCGACTCTCTATCTATGATCATACTTCCTATTTTGGATTTCCTTATGATACTTCCGCTATGTTTTGCTTTATGTTGCTTGAGAATGCTATGACCAAGGGTTAGCTTGGGATCCTTGTGGTCCCGAGTCCCATGTTACGTCCAGGGGGTAACCTCGGGGCGTGACACCTCAAACTATGGAATTAATCATATTTCACCCCTCATACTAAAATTTTAAATTCTATTTAAGTGTAATCACGAAATCACAATCAAAGTATGTACTTACAACTACAAGTGGAGTAACAGTTATGATGTCAGTACAAAGAGTCCTTAATTTGAGCAATGGTTATACCAACATGATAAGCACAAGTGAAAATTGGAGATAAGTAAATGAAATTCACATCTTAATCGACCAAAGTAATCCCAAACAAGAAAAATTTACCATGACATTCAATTGGGGAAATGGGGAAGTTGGAAACACATGTTCAACCCAAGCTACTAAGGATTCACCAATGACAGATGATACAATCACCATGAAGGAATGGTTACAAGCATACCGTAGGATGGAGAATCAAATTAGAGCAAGAGGGCCCACTTGGGTTTTAGGAGGTGCATATGTGTGTGCTTGTGGCTAGTGGCATGATCGGAGGAAAGGGTAAAGGTTGAGAGTGAGATTGGTGGTGGTCAAAGAAAGTAAGACACTAGAGAAGAGGGTGGTTGATTAGAAAAGTTGGGAAGATGAAGAAGTGGAGGAGGTGTAATAAGGCATTTGAAATAAAAGTGAAGAAGAAGAAAAGAAAGAAAGAAAAAGAAAGAAGAAGAAGACGCGAGTCACGGGTTGGAGCGGGTCAGACCAAGAACCCATAAATTAAAGAGTTCGGTTACCTGTGCATGTGCGGGTGAACATGTTGGTTTGTGAAGGGAACAAGGGAACGCACACAATATTTTTCGAACCCCAAGTGCCAGGTACACTGATTCTTCCTTGTGCTAAGCTTGTGCGGCCACACGTGTAATGCACTAGTAACTCCCAACTAGCTAATTTCCATGCATTATGTCTAGGGTGTGCGGGGGGGCATGTGCAGTCGTACATAGTGGTGTGCAGACTGCACGTGCAACACACAACCCCTCAAGTGACTTCATCGCCATTGTTCATCCTTCTTTCAACTAGCATTCTTGAACACACAACCAAAAACAACAAAAAGTGAACTAAAAATAAAACTAAAAGAACACTTGGGTTGCCTCTCAAGACGCACTTGATTTAATATCATGGAACAATGATGGTACACCAACTCTAAAAGTTCATCAAGATAGATCACCTCTACAAGTGTGCCCTCCTCCAGGATACCCAAGTAATGTTTCACCCTTTGTCCATTCACCTTAAACCTTGAACTATTTTTTTCCCTTAAGCTCAATTGTTCCATGGAGAAATACTTGTGTTATCTTGAAAGGACCGGACCATTTGGATCTCAATTTCCTTGGAAATAATAAAAGTCTCGAGTTTAACAATAAGACCCATTCACCCGGGCTGAATTCTTGAATCAAGATCTTCTTATCATGGTAATACATCATATGGGCCTTGTTATGCAAAGAACTCTCATATGCCTTCAGCCTAAATTCATCAAGTTCAACCAACTTATAAAGCCTTGAATGTGCAGTATCATCCTAATTAAAAGTCAGCTTCTTTAAGGCCCACAATGCCTTGTGTTCAAGCTCCACTGGTAAATGGAAAGACTTACCAAAAACCAATTGATATAGGGACATCCTAATAGGCATTTTAAAAGACGCCTATCAGTCCAATCAATCCTATTTGCATTCACCATTTTGGACAAAATACTCTGTATCTCCATGTTAGACACTCAAACCTATTTTGTGGATGATACAGAGTGTCCACTTTATGTTTGACACCATACTTCTCAAGCAATAAACTGAACCATCGATTGCAAAAGTTAGATCCTCCATCACTTATAATGGCTCAGGGTGTGTCAAATCTAGTAAAGATGAACTTTTTCAAAAGTTAAGTGACATTTCAACTTTCATTGTTAGGAAATGCTATGACTTCAAACCATTTGACACATAATCCATAACCATGAGAATGTATTTGTTGTTATAAGAACTTACAAATTGCCTTATGAAATCAATTCCCCACACATTAAACATTTTGGCCTCCAAGATTGGAGTCAAAGGGAGCTCATGCTTTTGGGAAATACCTCCATGTATTTGGCATCGGCCACACGTCTTATCAAGATCATGGGCATCTTAATAGATTGTTGTCCAATAGAAGTCATATTGCAACACCTTTGATGACATTCTCATACTACTATGATGACCACCCACCGGTGAAGAATGGCATGCTTCAAGAATAGATATTATTTCAATCTCTGGGACATATCTTCTAATCACATTGTCCACACAAATATGGAAAACATGTGGTTGGGAACTTTCACACATCATGGAGGAACTTCTACCTTTGGTGAGAGTTCAAATCATCCGGCATAAGATCACAAACAAGATAATTGGCAATATCGGCATACCAAGGCACCAAATTTAAAGCAGCAAACACATATTCATCTGGGAATGAATCATCAATATCAATTTCCTCCAAGGGTCACCTAATTTCCTCAAGTATATAGAGATGGTCGGTAACTTGATTATCACACTCTTTCCTATCTTTAACTTCAAAATCAAATTTTTGCAATTGGAGAACCCAACGGATTAGCCTTTGCTTAGAATCCTTGTTTGACAGAAGGAATCAAATAGCCACATGGTCCATGTGTACAATCACTTTGGTGCCCAATAAATAGGCACAAAACTTCTCAAATCCATATATAATAGCCAAAAAATTTTGCTTTGTCATCGTATAGTTCCTTTGGGCACCATTGAGAGTCTTTCTTGAATAATAGATCGGATGAAAGACCTTATCATGTCTTTAGCCAAGAACAACCTCCAAAGTGATTCTACTAGCATCACACATCAATTCAAATAGTTTAGACAAATCCAGGGCTACAATAATAGCAACAGAGGTAAGCCTTTCCTTCAAATATTCAAAGGCCTTCACACAAGCATCATTAAATATAAACTTCACTCTTTTTCTAGAAACTTTCACAATGGAGTGGACACCTTAGAGAAATCATTGATATACCTACTATACAAACCTGCATGACTGAGAAAAATTCTCACCCCTTTGACGAAAGTAGGAGGAGGTAACTTTAAAATCAATTCAACCTTAGATTGGTCTACTTGGATACCTTTCTCCGAGATCTTGTGACCAAAGTTGATGCCCTCGTTCACCATGAAGTAGCATTTTTTCCAATTAAGTCAAATTAGTTTCTTTACACCTTTTCAACATATTATCTATGTGAGCCAAACATTCCTCAAATGAATCCCCAACCATGAAAAAATCATTCATGAATATCTTAATGGATTTCTCAACCATGTCAAAGAAAATTGACATCATGCATCTTTGAAATGTGGCCAAAGCATTGGATAAAACAAATGACACTCACTTGAAAGCAAAAGTGCCATAGGGGAAGTAAATGTCATTTTTTATTGATCCTTCGAAGCAATGGAGATTTGATTATACCCCAAATACCCATCCAAAAAGCAATAATAAGCATGCCATGCAAGCCTATCTAGCATTTGATCCATGAAGGGTAAAGGGAGGTGGTCATGCTTGGTCTATGAATTTAACTTGTGATAGTCAATACATACTCTCCATTCAGTAACCGGCCTCAGGGCAATCAATTAATTCTTCTCGTTAGGGAAAATGGCTATACCACCCTTTTTCAGTACACTTTACAGTGGATTCACCCAAGGACTATCAAAAATGGGGTACACCACCTTGACATTTAACCAGTTAATTATCTCTTTTGTACCTCTTTCATGGGTGGGTTCAAGTGCCTTTGATGTTTAATTGAGGGAGTACAATCTTCTTCAAGTTGAATATTATTGGTGAAAATCTCTAGGAGAATACCAATAATATCTACAATTGTTCACCTAATAGCACGAATATACTTTCTCAAAATGGAAACCAATGCTTCAAATTTCCATTCAAACAAATGTGTTGACATGATCATAGGAAAAATCTTATTAGAACCAAGGTAAACATACCTCAAATGGTATGGAAGATGCTTGAGTTCCAAAGTCGGTGGTTTGATAATGGATGGTTTAGATGAATGGGACTTCCTATTTTTCAAATCTAGATCAAGTTTCTTTGGAGCATAATTGTAGGAACCTAATCTCGTCAAAGCATTAAAAAATTGTCATAATCTTCGATGTTATAACCATCATAGTTCAATGATACCGCAACTAATGACTCTCTAATAAATTTGGTTCCGGACCTCAACTCCACAACTATATCTATAGTATCGATGATAGAGATCACACGCAAATCACGTGTTTGTTTCATTGACTTATAGACACTGAAAGTAACTTCTTAGTCATTCAAATGAACTTCGATTCCCCACTTTCAACATCAACTAAAGCACGCCCAGTGGCCAAAAATAATCTTCCCAAAATAATTAAAACTTCAAAATCAACTTCACAATCAAGAATTACAAAGTCCGCATAGAAAATAAACCTATCAACCTTAACCAACACACATAAAGAATCCCAATAGGGAGCTTAATTGAATGGTCTACCATCAATAATCTCATAGTCGTAGTCTTTGGAGCACCAAGTCCCAACTTACTAAAAATGGCAAAAAGTCTCAAATTGATACCAGCCCCCAAATCACATAATGCCTTTGCAAATTGATACAATCCAATTGTACAAAGAATAGTAAAAGCACCTGGATCTTTCTTTTTAGGCACTAGATTAATAGTCATAATCGCACTACATTGGTGCAAAACCTCAATTATTCCAACATCTATGCTCCTCTTTTTAGTGACTAAGTCTTTCATGAACTTTGCATAACCTGGCATTTGGAGTAAGGCGTCCACCAATGGAGTGTTAACCAAAAGTTGTTTGAACATAGAAAGGAACTTGATAAATTGAGAATCTTCATTCTTTTTCTTCAAACTTTGAGGAGACGAAGGTGGACATTTCAAAATAAGCCTAGGAATGTTAGAAGGCCCATCTTTCTTTTCTTCTTCAATATCAACCACCCCTTGTTGAATAGGGTCTTTCATTATTTTTCTCAACGTCATCAACCTCAACCTGTTGTTCCAAACTCTTTCCTTAGGTTTTGGAGTTTTTAGTATCAAGGTTGTAAGTATCATCACCCTCTGAAGACTTCTCAACTCGCTTCCTCTTAACATTAGATTGGTAAAACTTAACGTCTTCACTTGGAGATTTATCAACTTCTTCTACCTCATCAGCGAGAACCCTATCACTTTTAGTAACAATCAACATAAAATAAGCATTGTCATTTTTCAGATTAGGTATAGTGTCACTAGGAAGAGTTCCCTTTAGCCTTGGATTCATTATGGAGGACATTTGAGTCATTTGAGCCTCAAGTTGCTTCATGGAGGCCAAGTGAGAGCTCACTGTTGAATTCAAAGTTCACACATCATTTCTCATTTCTCTAATACTAACATCCATAGACTCAACCCTATTCAATACATTAGCAAGCATATCTTCAACCTTTGAACTAGCAGGGTCACTCATGAATGCTTGATTAGAACCTTGATCACCTTTTGGAGGTACATAGGCATTACAACCTCTATTATTATATCAATCTCTATCACAATCCCTTTACTTTCCATTCCTTTATCAATCTCTCCAATTTCCATCCCTCTCACGATCCCTTTCATGATCTTGCCAATTACTATCACTTTCCCAGTCCTGGTTCCAACCTTGATTCCCTTAGCCTTGCCTCTAATTCCCTTGAGTAAGAGCTTGGTAACTAAGTCAGAACCCACTGGTTGATTCGATACAAAATAAGTCTCTTCTTCTTAAAGAGAATCTAAATTGTCATTATCACAAACTCGGCTCCCTTTCAACCCAATGGAATTTACACTTTGCCTACCCAAACCCATAACATGATTTATGAGTAAATCCATTTGAGTCATGAGCTTTGCCATGGTTTCATCCCTTTTTCCTCTTTCTTCTGCATTTCATTAGTCATAGACACAGAGGGGTAAATAATACAACTTTGGAATCCCATGTATGCTAAGTTCTATTGGTCTAGTCATTTGATCTAACAACCCGCTAGCAACTATGAATGAGTGATCCATAAAAGAACCCTCGCCATGTTATTGGCATTCAATTTGTTAATTAAATTAAGAGACATAGAAATCTTGCAACAAGACTTGATCGGGCAACCCATAAGTAGGTCATTGTTAAAGTTTCTTCTTATATCGCAACGAAAGTTCATGAAGTGGTTCGGATGGCACATGGCAAAAATTGATGATCTCATCCCAAAGTTGAAGCATTTGGGAGGGTGGAAATAACCTCTCAAGGAATGCTTCCATAAACTCATTCCATAAGGTAATAGAGTCTTCGAGTAGTTCATCCAACCATATGGTGGCTTCTCCCGTAAGAGAGAATAGGAAGAGTCTTAATCAAATAGACTATTGAAAGATGTTTGACTAGTGAATAGTGAGCAAACCTCCACGGGGTTCTTTTGATGCAAATTTGTCCTCATGAGGGAGACCCCTGAATAAACCTTTAATACTAAGGATATGAAACATGGTACTAGTGATATTGAAGGTAGGCATAGTTCACTAGATGTCACGCCCCGAGGTTAGCCCATAGGCGTAACACGGGACTTGGGACCACAAGGATCCCAATCTAACCTTGGTCATAGCATCCTCAAGCATAACAAAAGATAAGAGGAAGCATAATAGATAAATTTAGAATCATATACATAGGTAATCAAGTCAAATGGAACTATGAAATTCATAAAGAGACTCAAACACTGTCTATGTCTGAAAAGCCTCTATATGATATAAGAAGTTGCTAGGACAAGACTCTAGCTAACTCAAAGTACGGAAATAAAAAACTAACATAAACTAAGAACATAACTAGCCCTCGACCTAAAAGGACTCACCAACAGCTGACTGGGAAAGTGGCCTGGGGACTCTAGCCAGGAATCTGAGGAGGAACACCTGAATCTGTATCATCAAAGGATGCAGCACAAAATATGCGTCAGTACTATAGGATGTATCGAGTATGTGAGTGATGCATGAATCATGATAAAAATAGTTTAAAACATGATTAAGAATGAACTTGTTACTTAAAGAAGGACCATGAATAAATATGAAGGTATAAAACATAAAACATGAAATAAATCTTAAGTTTCATAGTATAGAATCATATAACTTCATAGCTTGAAAATAAATATGTGGGAGTCTCTTTTAACTGACATAAATCATGCTGAGCTACATGGAGTCCGATGTATCCGCCCCATCGAAAGGACCCAATATACCTTTCCAGGGTATAGAGGCATGACATGTGGCGTGATCACTAAATCTGATGCACAACAGAGGAGACTTAGAACCTACGGGGGCATTTAGTTCTGGGACACTGGGTACTCTCACCTGGTCCAACTTGGTGCTAAATAATACTCCCAAAACATATAACATGTGTTCACATACATATGACATATCTGATGCCAACTTGTTCTTAACTTGTTCATACTTGTTCATAACCCGGATCGTCATACTACTCATGAGTTTTTGTTTAGAAAATGACTCATGAGCATTGATGGAACATCGGGTGTCTTGTCTTGCATAATACTTCATACGTAGAAAACTTACATACATCATGACTTGTAAAACTTTGCATGACTCTAGTTCAATTTCATAATACATAGATTTTTCATAGAATATAGAAACTAGGCATGCACATGCTTGAAAACCCATAAGGGACATGCTATCAAAATTCAATTTGCTTAAATCAATCTTCATGCATGTAGGAATTTCCATGGTTAAACTTCAATTCATAAAATAAGAGTTAACATGTAAAAACCCATGTAAAATCATGCAATTTAATGGTAATTTCATAATCAAATTATGAGAAGATCATATTTAGCAAAACCCATAAGAATTGGATAAGAACCTTAATTTGAAGATCATAAAATCAAAATTTGAATTAGGGATTTTGGGCACAAGGGTGAAAGGAATCTATTGTTGATTACCCACATACCTTGATTGAAGCTAACCCACTTGAATTGAAAAGACTTAGGACACTTGAACTTGGAGTTTGAGACTTGGATCTTGAAACCCTAACTTGAAGCTTGAGAAGATGGGACTCCTTTTCTTCTTTTGGAAGTTGATTGAAAGAATGGGGGAGAACTTAGGTCAAGTGGAAATAAAAACCCTCTTAAATAGTCTTAAAATGTCTTAGTATAGGAGCTAAAAGATTGGAAAATTATAAAAATACCTTTGGAATTAAGCTTGGAAAAAAAAGCTGGAAAAAGTCGACTTTCAGGAACCACGGATGGGTTCCACGGGCCGTAGATCAAACCACGGCTCATGGTTTCCACCCGTCATTTCTGGCCTAAGAGTAAGGCTGAAGAAGCAAAACCACGACTCAACAGGACAGACCCGTCATCCAGATGACGAGTAGTAGACCTGAGCCGTAGTTCCTGGGGATCATGCAGCCCTCAGAACCAACTTGTATGAATCACAGACGATCTGTAGTTTGAACTATGGACCGTAGACATCATTCATCATTCCTGTCAAGGAATTAAGTTGCAAAAGTCATTCTACAATTCAACAGGATGGACTCATAGAATGAAACACGGGTTGTAGACTCACTCATGGAATTTGAAGAAGAAAAGCTGAATTTTGACAAACCACGGGTCACTCTACGGACCGTGGTTTTGGTCTACGGGTCGTGAACCAACCAGTGGTTTTGAAAATGAAAATTTTAAGATTCAGTACAGCAACGACGAGTCAAAGTACGTACCATCGTTCAAAATGATGGTTCGTCATTCCCATCCATATCACTGGCAGCAATGCAGTAAACTACCCATAATGTTTTACTCCAGACTCGAATTAATGCACGGATTGTGGTGTTGGAAAGAAGACTCAAAAACCTTTAATTTGGCGGGTACTAGGCCACCTAAATCTTTATATTTTAGGAAAAATGATCGATTGAAGTTGACCCTAGTTTAGACTTACATGAAAACTTACTTTGGTGAGGTGCTTGCCACTTAACTTGATGATAGGAGTTTCTTATGAACATGATTCGCACCCAAAGCACTCACCACACTAGGAAAAAGATTATTACACTCATGGAAAAGGTTCGAGTATTAGCTTAGGATTTTGGGGTGTTACAATATCTCCCCCTTGGGATCATTCATCTCAAATGAAGACTAAGCAAGGGAACTCTAGAGAGAAAATAGCCCAACCAAAACTGAAACATGAAAACTGAAGAATAAACATGAACCTGAACAACTTAAAACATGGTTGAATCAACTTTGAAAATATGAATACATGCTAGGATCATGAGGGGAACTGATGGAATAGATTCGGAAGGACATACTAAGGATGGAACTACAACCTCAAGCTAGAACTGGATCAGAAGGATAAGGGTGAGGGTACTTAGCCTTCATGGATGATTCTGCTTCCCAAGTAGCTTCTTCAACTGAGTTGTAAAAGCTAAAGTACTTTCGCGGTAACCGACTTCCGATTGAAATAAGAGCTGAGCTGGTTTTATGGGACACGTATGCATGCTGAAAATGTAAGAATGACCAACAGGACAGGAACTGGATATCCAACATGATACCTGCTCTTGGATGAGAGTAGGAACTCAGCTAAAACTCATAAAGAATGAACATACTTTAGAAATCGCAGTTAACCAAAAGGGACACCAAACTAAAAGAAGTAGATATACAGGAAAACTATTCTCTTTTAATTACCACTCCTACCATGCAACTAACAACCTCAACAGCGCATATAAAGGTACCAAGGTATAAGTCTAACTACCCGATTCTCCATGTTCAAACCTATCTCAACTAGATCTTTTGCTTAAAGAACGTCTTCTAAGGATAATATTCCCTCTTATCACAACAACTAACTAACCTACGGCTCCCAACCAAAGGGTCTCTAGTTGCACAAAAAGGTATCCACATGAATCCCATCATGATATTCAAGCTTATAACTATGGTTACCTTATGGTTTCGTAGCTTACCCTATTGTACACTTCTTTCCTCTTTCCTATCATAATTAGGAATCGCAAATTCAAGAACTTCTATAGAGGGACATACTAAATTTCCTTATCTAACTATTCTGCACGAATAATCCTTACTTCATAGTTCACCCACACCTAGAAGTCAAGGTGGAACAAGTACACTAACAAGTAAAGAAATCTGCTACCTCCCAGCTAGGCTACTACAAGGCCTTCTCCCCTAAAACTTATAACCTCATAAACCAGAACCATTGAAAGAAAAGAGCGGGAGCGGGAGCATCATGAATGAAGGATTACAGATTAATCTAGACTTACACTTAGCGTGATCAAGCCACTCAAGGTGAGGATTGGAGAGTTGAGCACAGTAGGCATGAGTATTTCACATACTGGGCACGTAAGGCATGAATGGTGGGGATAACCACCCCTCGTCAACAAAGTCAAAGGTTAAAGGGCTTTAGATCAAGGAAATCATAAGCGCGAACCGTTTGAAGAATCAGGTCTGAGCATATACATGATGTAACATGATTTGATTTGCCATTAAGGAATGTCTAAGGACTGAACTGAGTAAATAGGACTGAGCGTATTGAGTGACATTAGCTTACATAGATAACAAACCTCAGGGAATAAAGTTGGAATTTATTGAATCACAGGATAAGAGTAGAATCGTTGTCTGAAGGAATTACTTTTCATTCTAGAAGCTGGATATGAGCGTGAATCCGAAAGGGGTGTGTAATTTTGAAATAGGACCATGGAGCTGACACACAAGGCAAGCAAAAGGTATAGTAATGGCAGAATTGTACTTGGGATGTTAGGATGGAGATAAGCTTCTGCCTCCCCTCTTGAGTTTGTTCTAAAACCCACAAGCATCGCTACTTGAGCCTTTAAAAATATGACCGATTCTACATTCCACCATCTTCCCCTTAGGTTCATGATAACCTCCTAAGTCTATGGGCCTCTCACCAACCTCTCAAAGGAATTATGATCATTTTACCCTAACCGGACATACACTACTCAAGAATCTAGCATGAATACCCACTTCCTTCTATAGTCTAAGACTCTCCTTCTCCTAAAAGTCTAGGACTTAACCTTCATATACCCACTTAGTTCTAGGTCAAGAAAACTCACAACCAAACAAGAATAGGGGCCCGGGGACTATGGATGCATACAGGAAAGAAATGTAGTAAAGTACCTGATTCAACTTATGGAGGAATACTCTGACCCGGCTGGCTAGGCAATGAAAGGAATTGGTTTTGGAGCTGAACACCACAGTTGCTCTGCTTAGATGAGGAGCAATTCCTGATCCAATGGCCTAACTGACCATACCCAAAACACCCCTCCTTGCCCGCGAGACACTTACCTAGATGGAGCTTACCGCAACTATTACAATGAGGGTACCTCAAGGTCTTCAAAGCCCTATGGTGACAAGATTGAGAATCGAGGTCAAGTGTGCTAACTGAAGATGGGGTTGGTCCGGATGACCTCTGCTAAGAAGATGATTGGTTCCATGATCTGGTCTTCTTGTTTTTTCTCTTTCTCTTCTTTAGTTTCTCTTTCTCATTCAACTGAGTTGTCATGGTTTGAGCCAATATGCAGATAGCTTCATGAAATTCCGCACTCATAACCTCATGATTTGGAGTGGTTGGATTAGCACTTCTCATAGGGTTTCTTCATGGAGACATTATCTGAAATGCGTATAGAATGGATTAGAAGGGTAAGTAGAATCAAACTCCATCGCACAATATTGAACACAAAAAAGTGACGTTTTTCCTAAAACATCTCATAGCCTCCCCCTCATAAGTGTGGCGCATTTCACACCCATGAAAGATATTCTACTCGATGCGGCTTTCAGACATCCTAGGACTCTTGAACCTGAGACTCTGATACCAAGTTTGTCACGCCCTGAGGTTACCCCCTAGGCATAACATGGGACTTGGGACCACAAGGATCCTAAGCTAACCCTTGGTCATAGCATTCTCAAGCATAACAAAAGATAAACGGAAGCATAATAGATAAATCTGGAATCATATACATAGGTAATCAAGTCAAATGGAAATATGAAATCCAGAAAGATACTCGAACACTGTCTATGTCTGAAAAGCCTCTACATGACATAAGGAGTTGCTAGGACAAGACCCTAGCTAACTCGAAGTACGGAAATGAAAAAGCTAACATAAACTAAGAACATAACTAGCCCTCGACCTAAGAGGACTCATTAATAGCTGACTGGGAAAGTGGCCTGGGGACTCTAGCCACGAATCTGAGGAGGAACACCTGAATCTGCATCGTCAAAGGATGCAGCGCAAAATATGCGTCAGTACTTTAGGATGTACCGAGTATGTGAGCGATGCATGAATCATGATAAAAATAGTTTAAAACATGATTAAGAATGAACTTGTTACTTAAAGAAGGACCATGAATAAATTGTCTGATGTATCTACCCCATTAAAAGGACCCAATATACCTTGTCAGGGTATAGAGGCATGACATGTGGCGTGATCACTAAATCTGATGCCTAACAGAGGGGACTTAAAACCTACAGGGGCACGTAGTTTTGGGACCCTGGGTACTCTCATCCGGTCCAACTCGGTGGTAAATACTACTCCCAAAACATATAATATGTGCTCACATACATATGACATATCTGATGCCAACTTGTTCATAACTTGTTCATACTTGTTCATAACCCAGATGGTCATACTACTCATGAGATTTTGTTTAGAAAATGACTCATGAGCATTGATGAAACATCGGGTGTCTTGTCTTGCATAATACCTCATTACATAGAAAACTTACATACTTCATGACTAGTAAAACTTTGCATGACTCTAGTTCAATTTCATAATACATAGATTTTTCATAGAATATAGGATCTAGGCATGCACATGCTTGAAAACTAATAAGGGACATGCTATCAAAATCCAATTTGCTTAAATCAATCTTCATGCATGTAGGAATTTCCATGGTTAAACTTCAATTCATGAAATAAGAGTTAACATTTAAAAACCCATATAAAATCATGCAATTTAATAGTAATTTCATAATCAAATCATGAGAAGATCATATTTAGCAAAACCCATAAGAATTGGATAAGAACCCTAATTTGAAGATCATGAAATCAATATTTGAATTAGGGTTTTTGGGCACAAGGGTGAAAGGAACCCATTGTTGATTACCCACATACCTTGATTGAAGCTAACCCACTTGAATTGAAAAAACTTAGGACACTTGAACTTGGAGTTTGAGACTTGGAGCTTGAAACCCTAACATGAAGCTTGAGAAGATTGAACTCCTTTTCTTCTTTTGGAAGTAGATTGAAAGAATGGGGGAGAACTTAGGTCAAGTAGAAATAAAAACCCTCTTAAATAGGCTTAAAACTACTTAGTATAGGAGCTAAAAGAGTGGAAAATTATAAAAATACCCTTGGACTTAAGCTTAGAAAAAAAACCTAGAAAAAGTCGACTTTCAGGAACCACGGATGGGTTCCACGGGCCGTAGATCAAACCACAGCTCGTGGTTTCCACCCGTCGTTCCTGGCCCAAGAGTCAGACTGCAAAAGCAAAACCATGACTCAACAGGACGGACCCTTCATCCAGATGATGAGTCATAGACCTGAGCCGTAGTTCCTGGGGATCATGCATCCCTCAGAACCAACTTCTATGAGTCACAGACGATCCGTAGTTTGAACTATGGAACGTAGACATCATTCGTCATTCCTGTCTAGGAATTAAGTTGCAGAAGTCATTCTACGAGTCAATAGGACGGACTCATAGAATAAACCACGGGTCGTAGACTCACTCGTGGAATTTGGGGAAGAAAAGCTGAATTTTGACAAACCACGGGTCACTCTATGGACCGTGGTTTTGGTTTACGGGTCGTGAACCTACTAGTGGTTTTGAGAATGAAAATTTTAAGGTTCAGTACAGCAACGACGAGTCGAAGTACGGACCGTCGTTCAAAACGACGGTTCGTCATTCCCATCCGTCATCACTGGTAGCACTGCAGTAAACTGCCCATAACTTTTTACTCCGGACTCGGATTAATGCGCGGTTGGTGGCGTTGGAAAGAAGACTCAAAAACCTTTAATTTAATGTATACTAGGCCACCTAAATATTTATATTTTAGGATAAATGATCGATTGAAGTTGACCCTAGTTTAGACTTACATGAAAACTTACTTTGGTGAGGTGGTTGCGACTTAACTTGATGATAGGAGTTTCTTATGAACATGATTCTCACCCAACGCACTCACCACAATAGGAAAAAGATTATTACACTCATGTAAAAGGTTCGGGTATTAGCTTAGGATTTTGGGGTGTTACACTAGACATGCCAACATGACCTAATTGTTACCATTCATATGCCCATCATGGCTAGCCTCGTCAATATCATTGTCACTTATGTTTTCACCTACGATAGCACAAGCAAAACACCAACAAAAAGTAAATTAAAGAATACAAG
Source organism: Jaltomata sinuosa (assembly GCA_003996215.1). Classification (NCBI taxonomy): domain Eukaryota; kingdom Viridiplantae; phylum Streptophyta; class Magnoliopsida; order Solanales; family Solanaceae; genus Jaltomata; species Jaltomata sinuosa. The sequence goes on along the minus strand of QJPP01000584.1, from coordinate 245,685 downwards.
CCAAAGTGAAACGCTATACCAAAAAGGAAAATCTAAAATCTTATTCATCGGCAACGGCTTAAAATTAATGATGTATAAATACACTCCATACTTAAGAGAAAGCGTACACAATCATCGTAATATAATTTATGCAACTATGAGTCATGGTCGATCCATGGGGAATAGGATTAAGGACTTGACCTAAATAGTGCAAAAATCACTAATTTATTGCATTCATGGTATCCAAAAAAGGGGGATGCATAAAAAGTAAAAGTTATCTTGTATTTTGAGTAATCACAATTGAAATCAAAGTTCATATCAATAAGAGAGCCTAGGGATGTGCTTAGATGGGTCTATCTATAGAGATTGAGACAGTCGATTGACTTCACAATTGATATTTGATATGGGTAAGATTGGTTTTAGCTATGCTTATAATCTCTCAATCCACAAACACATTCACCTTGAGTTTTCTCAAATCCCAAGGTGTACTTACTTCTTAACAACTAACAAAATTTTAAGTAAATTTTTCTATTTCTAGCAATAATTATTAAATGAAAATAATCCACGTCTTTGCTATTGATTCCTTCTCCCAACTACTATTCAAGCAAGACAATAATTGAAGGTATAACTAGTATTTGCAACCACCAACTTCTATTAAAATATGATAAAATCAATAGACCCATAATTAATATTCAATAATAAAAGTAAATCTAAAATACGCACTCACTAATTTTGACTCATAATCACACACCGCTACATATTTTCCTTCTTTATTGTAATGACTCTCATGCATTTATTTTCCCACTTCTTTACCTGTACATCATACACAACAATTTGTGAACCTGATTCACTATGTGAACTTGGTTTTGTGTCAGCATTCAAAACATCCAATATCTCAACAATTTCCCGCTTTTTGATTGATGACAAATAGATGCACTCATGTGAATACCTACAACCTGACTAATTCCCCCTTTTGGCATAATTGAAAAATGTACAACAAGGTATCTTAGCTTAAGTCAATGGTGGGTGCAATGCAGTGTGTAACACATAGCCACTGGGGAAATAATTGTCCAACACACATATGAAAAATAGGGAAAACATAAATCAAAATGATATTAGACATCCCAAAGCAAAAAAATACCACACATAACAAGCTAAAAATAGGCTAGTTCATTAGGACATCCAAAACATCAGCAAAAACAAACATAAACATCTCCAAAAAAATCCATTGGATGCAAGATAGACAAGGGGAAACAAAAGAAATAGGACTTACATGCTAGAAATATGTCCTAGGGATGGGTGGGAGGGGGTTGGCTAAAGCATCCTGCAGCATCTTTGTAGCCTGATCAAGACGAGCATTATTGGCATATTGATCTTCAACTAGTTGCGCTTGAAGCCTTGACTTTTCAGCCTATGCATCCAGTAAGTCCTGTCTCATCCCTCTCTTAAGTGTGACAGAATGAGCTTGGGCTAACTGTAGTTCAGCTATGATATTGGCTACAGTGCTCTTCCCTTTGGAACCAGGTTCACAAAAACCACACTCAGACAGTGTTTGCTTATCGATCATCTCTTGTTTGCTGCATAAATTACACCCCCACCATATTAGATTTTGAACACAGTAAACACCTTGGCAAGGAGATATCCATAAGCCAACCCATGGTTATCCTTTTGTGGGTTGATAAACCTTTTCATGTGATGCACCATGAGGGAAGGCAAGTTGACCTTCTGACGAGTGTCCAGCGCATTCGTAAGAACTAAGTACCTCTATCCAGCTAAGTGGCACCTAAACTACACCTCGAAGTAACGAAGCGTAAGCGGTCGTAGTCAAGTAAAGAACCCAACAACGTTGGGGTCGAATCCCACAGAGAATATGGTGAAGATCAAAGTCTTTAGTGAATATATGACTATTCGTCAATAGTTTCCGGTAAATAACAAAAGGGGGGGGGGGGGTTTGTGTGCACAAAGTGTAAACAAAACAAGTACTAAACGTGTGGGTTTAAATCAATATGAGAGAATGCGAACTAGGGACGTGTTCACCATGGCGTTGAAACAATGTCGATTCTAGGCGTTACAGGGTTCTTTCTACATGCGTGTCACGATGTGATTGCGTCAATGGTATCGTCTAAACGTCTCTCGACCAAATAAACAAATTTCCTTTTCTATTCTCTCGACCTCGAAAAGATGTGCTTTTTAGCTTTCAATCCTAAATATCAAGTAGATTAATCCAGTTACGGCATTAATCATTAAGACGAGAGTTGGTAGTCTCGAATCCTTGTCGTTAATCAAGTTTGCCGGTTTTAATCTCTTTACTCAAGCAAATTAAACCTAGGCATTTTCTAATGTTTGCAACCACTAGAAAACGTGACATAAAGTATGATTAACAACGTGACTACATGTAAATTGAACCCGTCGCTACCCGGAATCTATATCGCTACTTTAGCCATGGCTCCCACAACCCTAGTTGCGGGAGTTTTAGTTATTCATGCTCGAAGAAGAAAAGAAGAAATTCATAATAAAGGAAAGAAGATTCTTACAATATGATGAAAATAATCCTCAATTAATCCAAGCACAAGAAACCAAGAACTCCACGAACGAATCAAGAACAAGATTTAGGAGAAGGAAACCGTGTGTAGCGCGTTTCCTCTCTCAAAACTCGCTCAAAAACTCCTAAAATTATTTAGTAACGTGCTAAAACTAGTTGGAAAGGTGATAAATAAAATAAACCTAACATAGGGTATTTATAGGAGTCTAGGAAACCTTTCCCAAAAACGCTCGGATTCCGCGTCGCGCGTCTGCCTTAAGTTGACGGCCAGGATGACGGACCGTCAAGCCAGTGACGGACCGTCGCCTGGACCGTCACTTCTAACCAGTGACGCCGCCTGAGGTTGCTTCCTTGGGGTGACGGTCACTGTGATGGACCATCACATGTGTGACGGGCCGTCACTCAGGCCGTCACTCTTAGGCAGAATGTGGTTTTTCGCGTATTTCCTTCCGTTTCCGTGTTTGTTTCCATTTCCTACAAATACAACATAAAAACATCAAAAACAACAACGGTTGCTTGAAAACGTATGATTGTTCTTAGTTAAAAGGAGTCGAAAGTGACGTAAATTAGCGGCACATCAACACCCTCAACTTAAAACGTTCGCTTGTCCTCAAGCAACATGACATAAAAAAAAACAATACGACGACTCAACTAAAAAACAAACTCGTGTCTATAGCAACTCATGGTCATTCAAACTCATCTTCAATTTTAAATCAAGCTCCCTTATAGCACATAAATGTATGAAACGCTAACTTGCAAGGATCCAAACATGTCATTCCGATATGATAGAACATTCTACATTCACACGTGCAGCTATCCTAACAATCAATAGAAAATACAGACATCTTGGTGTCCTCACCACAAAGAAATCCCACACACAAGATTTGGGACTAGGTAAGTGCTCACACTCACAAACGATTTCAAACAATGCACATGCGATACCATAGGCTTGCCCTTACTATTCTATTTCAGTTCTTCAGAAAGCCGCTCAGGATCACTACAGAACTTGTTTAGGCTTGTAATGAGGCTTCGGGTGCAGGTAGGATACATTTAGGGGTTAGTGACTAAGCCCTCCTTGGAACTACTGACGTCTTATTACCACATAACTTACTTTGTCCATCCTTATTCACCTTTTTATTTGGTTCTCTCTAGCTACAGGTGCGGCCTCTTTATTTTGACAATTCTTTTTATTTTTCTTTTCTTAGGCACACACCCGGACTTTTCGTTCTATTCACAACCAATCATCTCCATCCTCTTTTTCTTATCCTTCACCTCTGTAGTAGCCACCCTCAACTTAAGCCGATTGCCTGCGTTGAGGTGCACAATGTCCAAGGGCGGACCAGGGCCAAAACAGGGTTTACCTCTATAGTAGCCACCCTCAACCTAGGCTGATTGCCTGCGTTGAGGTGCACGATGTCCAAGGAAGGACCAGGGCCAAAATAGGGATTCAAAGTTAAACGGGAATGGTGACAGGTTATTGAAAGAATAAGGTCAATTATGGCTCAAACAGGGATCAAGGGATTATTTGCATTTGGACGGTCTTTTAGGTTAAGTGGACTGCACACAAAAAGGGCCTGTGATCCTTTCCTAAGCAACCAACTTCAAACTTAACAAAATAGACCGGGCAAGTTCTAGATGCATGCACAGAGTAAGAATTTATACCAATAAGCTCACCCACACTTGGCACCAAGAAACTATATCGCTACCAACTATCAAACAACCGCTCGGCTTAAGCATACTCATTCTAATCATAATCACAAAATGACATACAAGGATCCAGACAGTCAATCGTTTCAACATAAGCTCAAAACCAGAAAATTTTTAAAGGGCCTTGTTTTTAAACAAGAAAAACGTCATGCTTGCATAGACACTAGTAAAACGACTAAATTTTTTTTTTTAAATAACAACCTAAACATGCCGGTTCTACTAGATAGCACACCGGAGGGAAAAGAACTCGGCAACAAAAACCCTCGGTGGTGACTCACAGGTTTCCCAACACCCTCAACTTAGACTCATGCATTGTCCCCAATACATACATATGAAAATTAAAAACTGTGAGAACAAAGGAATACCTGTGAAGTCGATATGACTCAGATTCTGGAATGATGTTGGCGACCGCCAGGGTCTCCAAAGCAAGAGAACTCGATGGAGTGTGGCTTTCCAGCTTCCTTTTTGGGCTCCATCGCTAGTCGCGACAACTTCTTCGCTCTTTCTTTGTAGATTCTCTTGCGGTGTTTTCGTTTCTTAGTTCTATTTTCACCGCCTTCCTCTATATGTTTCTCCTCAGGATACACATCAGCAGGGACTTCCTTAATAGCATTGATGACCGCGACCACCCTCATGTCACTTGGTTGCTTCATCACTCTGGACACATCGAACTTGACCATTTCATTGTTTAATCGGAGGGTCAGTTCGTTTCTCTCAATGTCCACCAATGCTCTAGCCGTGGATAACAAAGGTCGTCCCAAGATTATGGGAACTTCAAAATTCACTTCGCAATCCAAGATCACAAAGTCGGCCGGGAATATAAGCTTACCAATCTTGACCAGCACATCAGACAATATTCCCACAGGTCTCTTCACTGAGCGGTCAGCCATCATCACCCTTATAGACGTTGGTTTAGGAGCTCCCAAACCCAATTGTTCGTAGACAGCTAGCGGCATCAAGTTGATGCTAGCCCCCAGATCACACAAGGCTCTTCCTAAATTGAGCTTCCCCACAGTACAGGGAACAGTGAAAGCACCTGGATCTTCCTTCTTCTCGACCAACGATCTAGAGAAAATAGCGCTGCAATGATGGAGGTTGTCTTCCGGTTCATAACTCACCGACCTCTTCTTTGTAATCAAGTCCTTCATGAACTTGGCATAACCGGGCATTTGTTCCAGCGCTTCCACAAATGGTATGTTTATTGAAATCTGCTTCAGCATGGTCATGAAGTTTAGGAACTTACCGTCATCAGCTTTCTTTTTCAAATGCTGGGGGAAAGGAGGTGGTGGCCGAGGCATCATAGTTGGAAGCTTTTCAGCTTCCTTGCTTTTCTCCGCGGGCTTTGGAGTTTCCTCCTCTACCGCCTCTTCATCATCTGCATCATCGCCTTGAGTCTGAATTACCGGATGTGATTCTGGTAACGTTCTACCGCTTCTGGTCATGATCTCCATACAGCTTGCGTCATTCCTCGGATGAGTGGTGTCGCTCGGCAAGGTACCCGTCTTCCTTGGGTTTAGAGATGCCGAGATGTGACCCACTTGCTGCTCTAGTTGCTTGATCGCGGTTGAGTGTGACTCCACTACCTGACTCAATGTTGATAACTCATTCCGCATTGCCTTTTCCCCAGAGTCAGTCGATTCCACCTTCAGCAGCATTTTCGCCATCATGTTCTCAAGTTTGGACGTCTCAGCCTCGCTGCCAGTTTTATCCCGATTCCCAGGTGGTATATACAACCCACCTCTATCGGTGTTGCTCCTCCAGTTTCCTTGGTCGCGATCTTTGTAGCCACTTTTCTCATAGTGGTTGTCTCGCTGATAATTCCGACCTTGGTTTCCCTGGCCATTGGCCTGGAACCCCCCCAAGTAATTTGCCTCCTCAGTCTCCATACCTTGGGCGCCCACAACTTGCAGCTTCTCCATACCTCCTGAGAACAAGTGCTTGGTCAGTAGGTCCAGCTGCGTTTTCAGATGCGCCATGTCTTGGTTGCGCTCCTCCTCTTTCCTACGCTGCTCTGCTGACATACCAACGGTATAGGTGCTAGCTGCAACCTCTGAAACTCGTGTATGCCAGGCCCTGTTGGTTCTGGTGAGCCTGTCCAAAGTAGTTGTGGCCTCAACAAAGGTGAGACCCATGAATGCACCACCTGCTGCGTTGTCTAACGTCGGCTTGGTAGCCGAATTCAGTGCCCGGTAGAACGTTTGCATCAAGAAGTTATCGGTCAACTGATGGTTTGGGCATTGTGTTATCTTCTTTTTGAATCGCAACCAAGTCTTGTGCAGTGCTTCGTGCGGTTGCTGCCTGAAGTTGCTAATCTCGTCCCTCAACTGTATCATCCGAGAGGGAGGAAAGAACCTTTCTAGGAAAGCTCCTCTCAACTCTCCCCACGTTGCGATAGAGTCGGGGGTCAGCTCAGTCAACCACAATGCTGCCTCATCAGACAGAGACAATGGAAACAACCTGAGCCTGATCGCTGTCTGACTCACGCCTAGCAGCTCAAATGATTTGCAGATCCCCACGAAATTCATTAAGTGCTGGTTTGGATCATCACCAGCGGCACCACGGAATACACCTCTCAAATTCAGCAACTGAATCATCGTGCTAGTGATATTGAACTTTGCTCCGGGCGGTAGCGGTGGAACAACAATGGTGCCCGTAGCGCCAGCTCCATCTAAATCGAGATCCTCATCATTCCGTACACCATCATCCTGCAGACCACCAGCATTCAGATTTTGTTGGGCCTGCAGTTCCGCAACGATCCTCGCTGCCTCTAGTTGTGCGGCCATATTCTGCCTTAATGTTCTCGCAAGCTCGGGGTCGTAAGGTACTGTTGATTCACCCGAGCTTCGGGTACTTGGCATGCACAAATTTGTAACCTATCAAAAACAAAAAAACAACAAATAAATGTAAAGCAGGAAATTATGACTAAGAGTCAAATAAACACACTAGACTTAATCAAAAACCGTATTCCCCGGCAACGGCGCCACTTTTTGATAACGCCCAAACTACACCTCGAATTAACGAAGCGTAAGCGGTCGTAGTCAAGTAAAGAACCCAACAAGGTTGGGGTCGAATCCCACAGAGAATATGGTGAAGATCAAAGTCTTTAGTGAATATATGACTATTCTTCAATAGTTTCCGGTAAATAACAAAAAAGGGGGGGTTTGTGTGCACAAAGTGTAAACAAAACAAGTACTAAACGTGTGGGTTTAAATCAATATGAGAGAATGCGAACTAGGGACGTGTTCACCATGGCGTTTAAATAATGTCGATTCTAGGCGTTACAGGGTTCTTTCTACATGCGTGTCACGATGTGATTGCGTCAATGGTATCGTCTAAACGTCTCTCGACCAAATAAACAAATTTCCTTTTCTATTCTCTCGACCTCGAAAAGATGTGCTTTTTTTCTTTTTTTCCTAAACATCAAGTAGATTAATCCAGTTACGGCATTAATCATTAAGACGAGAGTTGGTAGTCTCGAATCCTTGTCGTTAATCAAGTTTCCAGGTTTTAATCTCTTTACTCAAGCAAATTAAACCTAGGCATGTTCTAATGTTTGCAACCACTAGAAAACGTGACATAAAGTATGATTAACAACGTGAACACATGTAAATTGAACCCGTTGCTACCCGGAATCTATATTGTTACTTTAGCCATGGCTCCCACAACCCTAGTTGCGGGAGTTTTAGTTACTCATGCTCGAAGAAGAAAAGAAGAAATTCATAATAAAGGAAAGAAGATTCTTACAATATGATGAAAATAATCCTCAATTAATCCAAGCACAAGAAACCAAGAACTCCACGAACGAATCAAGAACAAGATTTAGGAGAAGGAAACCGTGTGTAGCGCGTTTCCTCTCTCAAAACTCGCTCAAAAACTCCTAAAATTATTTAGTAACGTGCTAAAACTAGTTGGAAAGGTGATAAATAAAATAAACCTAACATAGGGTATTTATAGGAGTCTAGAAAACCTTTCCCAAAAACGCTTGAATTCCGCGTCGCGCGTGTGCCTTAAGTTGACGGCCAGGATGACGGACCGTCAAGCCAGTGACGGACCGTCGCCTGGACCGTCACTGCTAACCAGTGATGCTGCCTGAGGTTGCTGCCTTGGGGTGACGGTCACTGTGACGGACCGTCACATGTGTGACGGGCCGTCACTCAGGCCGTCACTCTTAGGCAGAATGTGGTTTTTCGCGTATTTCCTTCCGTTTCCGTATTTGTTTCCATTTCCTACAAATACAACATAAAAACATCAAAAACAACAATGGTTGCTTGAAAACGTACGATTGTTCTTAGTTAAAAGGAGTCGAAAGTGACGTAAATTAGCGGCACATCAAAGGTATCTTAGCTTAAGTCAATGGTGGGTGCAATGCAGTGTGTAACACATAGCCACTGGGGAAATAATTGTCCAACACACATATGAAAAATAGGGAAAACATAAATCAAAATGATATTAGACATCCCAAAGCAAAAAAATACCACACATAACAAGCTAAAAATAGGCTAGTTCATTAGGACATCCAAAACATCAGCAAAAACAAACATAAACATCTCCAAAAAAATCCATTGGATGCAAGATAGACAAGGGGAAACAAAAGAAATAGGACTTACATGCTAGAAATATGTCCTAGGGATGGGTGGGAGGGGGTTGGCTAAAGCATCCTGCATCATCTTTGTAGCCTGATCAAGACGAGCATTATTGGCATATTGATCTTCAACTAGTTGCGCTTGAAGCCTTGACTTTTCAGCCTATGCATCCAGTAAGTCCTGTCTCAGCCCTCTCTTAAGTGTGACAGAATGAGCTTGGGCTAACTGTAGTTCAGCTATGATATTGGCTACAGTGCTCTTCCCTTTGGAACCAGGTTCACAAAAACCACACTCAGACAGTGTTTGCTTATCGATCATCTCTTATTTGCTGCATAAATTACACCCCCACCATATTAGATTTTGAACACAGTAAACACCTTGGCAAGGAGATATCCATAAGCCAACCCATGGTTATCCTTTTGTGGGTTGATAAACCTTTTCATGTGATGCACCATGAGGGAAGGCAAGTTGACCTTCTGACGAGTGTCCAGCGCATTCGTAAGAACTAAGTACCTCTATCCAGCTAAGTGGCACCTCTCAGTCCTTGGCAGCAAGCATTTGTTGACAAATTCGAACAAAAGCCTATAAAAAGGCAACATTACCCCTTCATCACCCTGTTAGTCGTAGTATCGACATGCAATTAAGATAACTATTCTCTCAAGACTCCCACAGAGCCCTTATCCACCAAACAAGAATCAAGACATTCACATGGAACCCCAGCAATTTACCAAGCTTGGCAGTGTCAAACACTAGAGGAGTTCCATTCACCACTTTACTCAATGTGTCCCTATTTACTATAATCATATTTGTGTAAAACTCAACCACCTCCTTAGTGTATATAGTGGGTAGAGGTCATATAAATAATGGCACTCATTGCTGAAATTCTAAAACCTCCATCACCTTCCTAAGACCAAGTTCTGAGATCAAACCAACATCAATCATTCTTTCCTCCAGGGCCTTTTCCCCAGCATAGTACTTTTCAGGGCATAGGTCTAGGATTTTTTATAATTCCTGCAAATCTAAACTAGACAAGAGCAGGAGGAAATTGGGTCATCCTCAGAGGGGGAGAGTTCAAGAAGGTCTGAAACGGAGGTTGTCATAGTGTAAGGAGAGGGAATAGTTGTGGAGTGAGGAGGATGGGGGTTCTCATCAGAACTGTCCAACTCATGGACCTGGTGCCCCAGACAACACAGTCGGGGTTTCCACAATGATCCCCATTTTCTTACCCAACCAGTGTCACTTGTTTGCCTGAGTAGCACTATACTCAGCAGCGTGATGCTTTCTTCTAGTCATTCAAGATGAAGGGGTGATAGTGAAGACTTTAGCCAATGGGGACTTATTTGATTTGGGGAAGATTTCTTGGTGGAAACCCTCTTTTTCAAGCGATGAAACATATCTCCTATAGGTATATTATCTTTCTTAGACTTGGTTGTCCTGTCGAGGGTTAGAAAATCATTAGATAGAGCCATAGAAGGAGAGAGGGCGATACTGGAGGGTTCCCCAATTTCTTAGGTTAGAGATTTGGGAGGTACAATGGTGGTTTATCCCCCCCGAGGATAAGTATAAGAGTCAGTAGGGAGTGGGTAAAAGGGTTCGAAAGTTGTTTGGTCGGGGGTAGCGACGATCAAGGGGATTGAAGATTTTGCCTCATCTAGGGTTTTAGCCGGTGATGGAGGATTTTCTGTAGGTTTCTGGGATGGAAGTGATATGTGAGAGGGTAAGAGTGAAAGTTCATGAGTGAGTGAGAAGGATATAGTTTTAGGTTTTGATAGAGGAGTATGGGGAGGCATTTTTGGGATGAGGGTACTATAGATGTTGTGGGGATGGCATTGTCTGATAGTGGAGGTGGTGGAGAAAAGAGAGGTATATTTTTTGGAGCAGTGGGGAGAGTGGAATCATATAGTAGTAGGGTGGTGTTGCCAACAGTGGGGCCACTGTGAGGAAGTGGTTGTTCATCATTGTCAAAGTATTCGATGAGGTTGTTGGTGAATAGGGGGAAAGATTGGGAAGCCATGATTTAGGTTTGTGAGAGATTGATGATGAGGGGTTTCTGAGTAGGAGAGAAAGAAAGGAAAAAGATAGAGATTCAAATAGTAAAGGGAAGTGAGTTTGGGCGATGAAAGAGTTGAGGGAGACAAAGCGTCAATTAGACTTCAAGTAGAAGTCAAATTGATTTGACAGACACGGGATCCTAGGTGGGAACAAAAGTTTACGCCAAAATAGCCAAAAGGAAATAGTGATAAGAGTGTAATCAAAAGGAGATTGACTAGGTTCTAAAATATATCCAGTGTGACCATTTCAGAATAATACATATGAGAGTGTTGAGTTAAGTACATACTTGAGGGAGAACCAGGTGCCTGTCTTAGCAATGCTATAGAGTACCTTTCAGCAAAAACACTAAGGGTAATATTAGTTTATCCGGTCTTCCCTCTTTTATCCATGGAGTGGGAGTACGCACTTGAAATAGATACGATACTGTGTTAGCAGAATTGCACCCACTTACCTTGGCATATTCACCTTACCTCATCTTGTTCTTAGCCATTCAAGACTGTCAGATTACAGCCAATGCAGCTTGATTAAGCCTAGCTTCACTCGATTTTTCTTAAAATTTCCCCTTTCTAAGGCTTTTGTAAAGATGTCAGCAACCTAGTCCTCAGTCTTGCAGAATACCATGACTATGTTCCCCTTTTCAACATGATCTATCAGAAAGTGATATCTCACATCAATGTGTTTAGTCTCTTTATGATGCACAGGATTTTTTGCTATGTTCATAGCATTGGTATTGTCACACATGATTGGAATACAATCAATTTTTACATCAAAATCCTCCAGTTGCTACTTTATCTATAACAGTTGAGCACAACAAGAGGCAGCAGCCACATACTCAACTTCAACTGTTAAGAGAGCTACTGAATTTTGCTTTTTGGTAGCCCAAAACACCAAGCATGATCCAAGAAAATGAGCCATTTAAGAACTGCTATTTTGATCAACCAAATACCTTGCATAGTCAGCATCTGCATATTTTATAAAGTTGGATGTGTCTCTAGTTGTGTACCAGAGAACCAGATCTAGAGAGCCATTAAGATATTTTAGGATTTGCTTCACAACCTTCAAGTGTGACTCTTTAGGTGTGGATTGAAATCTGGCACACAATGCCATGGTGTACACAATATCGGTACAACTAGCAGTTAGGTAAAGCAAAAAGCCAATAATTCCATGATATTTTGTTTCTGCAACTAGAGCACTAGGTTCATCAAGGTCCAATTTTGTGGTAGTGCTTATGGGGTTTCATTTGTCTTTGAGTGCTTCATTTCAAATCTATTAAGTAGCTCCTTGATGTATTTTATTTGATAAATTAAAGTTCCTGAGACCATTTGCTTGATCTACAATCCCAAGAAAAAAATGAGTTCACCCATCATGCTTATCTCAAATTCACCACTCATAAGCCTAGCAAACTCTTTGAACAAGTCATTATTTATGGAACCAAATATAATGTCGTCAACATATACTTAGACTATGAGTAGATGTCCACTTTACTTCTTAACAAATAAGGTATTATCAATCTTTCCTCGAGTATAGTTATGCTCAAGCAAGAATTTTAATAGTCTGTCGTACCAGGCTCTAGGTGCTTGTTTGAGACCATACAGTGCTTTATCTAATTTGTAAACATGATCAGGAAAATCATGATCCTCAAATCTAAGAGGTTGTTTCACATACACTTCTTCTTGTAAATACCCATTCAGAAAAGCAGTTTTCACATCCATTTGAAATAAGGTAAATTGCATATGAGTAGTAAATACAATCAGCATTCTGATGGCCTCCATTCATGTAACTGGAGCAAATGTATCATCATAGTCGATTCCTTCTTCTTGATTGAACCCCTGAACAACCAACTTGCCTTGTTTTGAGTGATTTCTCCCTGGTCATGTAGCTTGTTTCTAAAGATCCATCTAGTGCCAATAATGGTGTGATTTATAGGTCTGGGATCCAGGTTCCAAATCTTACTTCGCTCAAACTGATTCGGTTCTTCTTGCATGGAAATTATTTAGGCAGTATCCAACAAGGCCTCCTTAATGTTTTTATGCTCTACCAAAGATGGGTATGCTGACTAGGAGCATATTTCTCTAACTTTGGATCTGGTATGAATCCCTATTTGCAGCGGTGCAATAATGTTATAAGCTAGATATGAGCTTTTATGTTTGAAGCTATTGGTGAGGGGTCCATGTGAGGACCATGAGGTAAAGGATCATGTTCCTATATGTGACCTGACTGATGTTCCACTGGCTCTTCCTAAGTTCCCCTTATAATGTTTCTCCCGTTGGCAGTTTTGGGACCTATGTCTTATTGATGATCAGTATCTTTATGGTGATCAACATAACATTAGTTCTAAATCTGTGAACTAGGTGCCTGTGAGGATTCTTCTTTCTGTTCATTTTAAGTGTCAGCGACCAATCCAATTTTGCCATAGTCAACCTGTAAGTTTCCTTTCTCGGTCAAGTTGCTAGTTTCATCAAATATAATATGAGTACTTTCTTCAACATAGTTTTTTATTTTTTTTAACACTTTATATGCTTCACTTTGAGATGAGTATACAGAAAGATTCCCTCATCACTTTTGGCATCAAACTTTCCCAAGACATCCTTTCCATTATTATGGACAAAACACTTGCATCTGAATGCCCTTAGATAAGTTAGATTTGGTTTGTTTTCCTTTTAGTAATTCATAGGGAGTTTTGTACAATAATGGATGGATCATACATCTGTTGATTAGATATCAGGTTGTATTTACAATTTCAGGCCACTAACCCTTAGGAAGACAACTGGCAATCAGCATGGGTTTAGCCATGTCTTCTAGAGTTATGTTTTTTTGTTCAACTACCCCATTTTGTTGGGGAGTTCTTGGAGTAGAAAAATTATGGTCAATCCCATGTTCCGCATAGAATTCAAGAAACTTAGAGTTTTCGAATTCAGTACTATGGTATGACCTAATGGAAATTAGTTTAGTTTTAAGTTTATACTAGACCAGTTCACAAAGATTTCAAACACATCAAACGTTTTATCTTTGGATCTTAGAAATAGGGTCCAGGTGAACATGGTGTAGTCATCTACAATAACAAAAACATACCTCTTTCCTTCTCTATTGAGAACTCTCATGGGTCCCTATAGGTCCATGTGTAGTAGCTCAAGATATTTTGAAGTGCTTACCACTTTCTTTGGCTTGAAGGATGACTTCACATGCTTTTCTTTGGCACAAGCATCACAGAACAAATCTTCTATGATGATAGACTTTGGCAAACGAGGACCAGTTCTTTCTTCACCAGTTTTTTCAGAAGTGAGAAGCTAGCATATCCTAGTCTCTTATGCCAGAGGACTGATTCATTTGCTATAGCAGTAATACATGTTAGTTCTTATTCTTAAGGTTTATGATGTCCTCTTGGTATACATTTTTGTGTCTCATTCCCTTGAGCACCAAGTTCTCAACATGACACTCATATGAGCTTAATAGCACAATATTTTTGTTGTCACACATCTTGGACACACTTAGTAGATTGTGCTTCATACCTTTTACATAGTACACATTATCAATGGCATGAGTGTGTGACCTTTCCACTTTTCCAATGCCCACAATTTCACCAATTTTTCCATTTTCAAAGGCAAAACTTCCACCTTTGCAATCAGTAAGTGAGAGAAACTTTTATGTAGCTCTAGTCATGTGTCTGGAGCATGCACTATCTAGATACCAATCCTTTGGTTTTCCTCTCATCTTCACCTGTACAAGAAAATTAGTGGTTAATTTTGGGTACCCAGATTAACTTGGGTCCCTTTTTGTGTGAGAATGAATGAATGAAATTTTGCTTGGCCCAGTGGGGTAGGTACCCAGTTGAGTAAGATGTTTTCTTTTTGGAAGAGGCCTTCTTCAAATTTACAAAGTTAATGTTCTTTAAATTTGCCAGGTAATTTTCTTGGCACATGGTGTTAATATGTCCCTACTTTCTATAATGAGTGCACAGTTTAAGGGCAGGTGAGTCCTTTTTAGGAAAAAGGCAGTCTCGAGTCCTAAATCCTATACCATGTCTAGTAGTGGATTGACTGAGCTGGATCTGACTAAGGAGAGTTGATGACTTGGTCCACTTAAGATTGTGATCAAGATCACATTTGGTCCTGTTAAGATTTTCTTGCAACTCTCTATTTCTTTCAGTTACTTCTTGGAGGTTGACGGTCAATTTGGATGCCTTATTTTTGCTCTTGAGAGAGAATTCCTTAAGAGGGTTTTTCAAGGATTCATTCTCTTCCATGAGTTTCTCATGGACAACTCTTAAAGAAGCATATTCACTCATGAGTTGAGCTTTATCAGCACAAGCAGAGTCATAGGCCTCAATAAGGACTGATGAAAGAGATTCAAGTTTTTTCTTAGAGTATTTATTCAAGTTAGGTTTAAGATCAAGGAAACTTACCTCAAGTTCAGTCATTTTAGATTCATCATCTGAATCTGACCCTGCCATGAGTGTAAGAATGTCCTCCTTTGGATTTCCTTCATGATCATTATCCTCTAATCAGTGAATTCCACTAGTGTAAGGGTATCCTTATCATCTATTTCTTCTATGGAAAGAAGAGACTTGTTTTGTGGTTCCATATCATCAGAGTCATCAGAGGAATCTCCCGTTGCATCAAAAACCTTCTTTACTGCTAAATCATCTTCCTGAGTTGTCATCCTCCTGTGAGTTGGAAGGACCAAGTCCTTCCTTTGTTCTTTGTGCTTGTCTGGATTGTTCTTCTTGTGCTCCATAACCCACAATGGACAGAATCTGATGAAGTGATCAGGACTTCCACACTTATGAGATAGTTGTTCATGAGAGTCCTTGTAAGAACTTCGTTGTGGATTTTTTGAGAGTTTTGCCCTTGCTTGAACATCTGTTGGAATCTTCTAGTCACTAGAGCCAGATTTTCATCCTCAAAATCACAAACTTCAGTGGTTTTGAGAACCAGGTTCTTTTTCCTTTTCTTCGTGCCTATCTCTTTTTCTTGGTTTTTCTTTAGTTCATATATGGTCAGTTTCCAATTAACTCATTCATTCCCAAAGTGTTTAAATCTCGTGCCTCAGTAATGGCTTCCACCTTGCTTTCCCATGATTTTGATAATACACTGAGCAACTTGCGTACTACCTTCCCTGAAGGTATGAGTTCTCCCAGTGAAAATATTTTATTTAGTATGGCTGTGAACCTAGTGTGCATAGCTTGAATGGTCTCACCATCATTCATCCTGAACAGTTCATGTTGCTTGTTCAAATTGTTAATTTTGGAATTTTTTTCACCATAAAGGTACCTTTATGAGCAGTTTGGAGAGTGTACCATATCTATTTGGCATTACCGCACGCTGAAATTTGATTGTACTCATTTGGTCCTATACCACCGATTAGGATTTTCTAAGCCTTGGCATTGTTTTAAATAGGTATCTTGTCTTTAGTATTCCATACTTTCCTATCCTTAGGAACCTGGCTCTTTCCGTTCGCTGAGTCCTTTGTGGGTATGGTTGGTTCGTGTAGTATCACATTCCAAAGATCTGAATTCTCACCAATAAGATGGTTCATCATTCTGTTCTTCAACCACCCATAGTAATTTTCATTGAATAAAGGTGGTCTAGTCTGTGAGGTACCTTCTTGAGAAGTAGGAGGAGCAGCCATTTTAGGATCATTTTTAAGGTGTGAACCTTTTATGAAAATACCCGCTTTGATTCCAATTAAAAGAAATTGCTGCCTACAAGTATATATTAGGAACTAGGTTCCTACGATAGAGTTAAAATAAGAGAACAGATGCAACACAGAACTTAGCATGAAAAATATCCTTACTCAATGGAAACACAACCACGACCTACGATGTATAAGATTTGCAACTCAACTTTAATAAATCAGCGAGCACTTTAAGATTTACAACTCAAAAATCTTGAACTTCACACACTCACAATTCACAATAGTTTACTCCAACATTTATACTCACTACTCACTCAACAAGGAGATTGATGTTCTCCTCTGTTCACAACTCTCTCTTAATAACAAGTAATAGAAAGATTACAACTCAATAATTAATCTATTACAAAGACTCACAGCCTCCCTACTAGATTCCAGCCTCACTTGTACACACTTTCTTGCCTTTGCTTTAGTCCAACTCTCTTCTTGTTTTCTGCGAGCAAAAGTTATTGTTCGTTGAATGCCTCTCTTCCTTATAAATGATCATCTTTGTATCTAGGGTTTCTTTGTTAATTTGAGTCCTACAAGAAAAGGTCTTTAAGTCCTACTAGGAAAATAGCTTTATTTTCTCACTTGCCACCATATATTGAAATATTTGTTGATACGTTTTTCCTTTTGTGAGAACTCTTTCTTTATTGCAATGACTCTCATACGTTTATTTTCCTGCTTCTTTACTTGTATATCATACACAATAATTTGTGAACCTAGTTCACTATGTGTACTTGATTTTTGTCAGCATTCAAAATATCCAATATCCCAACATGAAGTGTAACATTTTTAATACCTTTACATATTAAAATATCCCTTGGGAATTTTTAAGAATGATTTTTATTTGTTAATTTTTTTACCATGAATTGCAAAAGGATTTTTATTGATTTTTTCTCAAATGATTAGATTGGTTATGAAGGCCAAGATTGATAAATATTAGTATTCTTAGGAGTTACTTGGGGTCACTGGAATTTGCTTCGAACATATTTCGTGTGATGTCATGAAATTACATGTGTAGGTGTAGGACCTACCTTATGATTTGAAATTATAGCAGAGTGCCCCCATGACATGGTACTATGTGCTACATTATTAGCATGGGTGAGTCAATTCGTATGGCACTATGATGAGACAATTTGAGCAAGTAGGATATATAGTACTTGCGACTAGCTACATAACGTAGTTGACTTTATATTTTTTATCGGTGTTGATATAGTATCCTGATAAATGATAAAACCTCTCATGATTTTGATAAGCTTTAATGCTAAAAGCAAGGACTTTAAGATATTTTTTACGTTTATATTTTATTTCACTGTCTGACTTCAGACTTGATACAAATGCTTCCTTCTTATATCAATATCTATGCATATTACTTAATTTTTTAAAATCTTGTCTCACTTCTTGAAAAAATAATTTTATAATACATATTTGGCATGTGGAGCCTGGGTCTTTTGGCCATTCAACTTTTAATTTCAGGATTATGCATTGATCATTTTGAGTTATGCAATTAGGATAGCTCCACTTCTTTCAGTCGGATATTCTTGGTGAAGTTCCACTTCCTTCTCATGGAGCTTAGATTGTTATATTATTTGAGTCACCGAGTCCTGTTTTGATTGACTAGCTTAATCCTTGTCATAAAAATTTTATAGACGATAGTAACTCTTTCGGGTTATATTGTAGTTATTCATATGATATGCATGCATGAGACTTTATTACTTTTTATGAATACTTCATTAAAAATGAAATGTGGTTGATTTAATGGTTATATTCATGCATGGTTTTCAATACTTAAAGGATTGAGTTTTTACAAAAGCGTCTACATTAATAAGTGCATAAGTAGGGATTATTACATGGGTTGATTCACTCGGATCAGGTAGAATTTCGAGTGTCGGCCACAGGGATTTGGGACATGACAACTACCAATGGCCCTCATTATGACAGTCACTACAACACAAACCACCTCTACCATCATAACTATCACCATCACCATAACTAGCCACTAACATCAACCACTACCACCACCACTATAAACCATCTTCACCATCCCTAGTAAACATAAATATTTTATTTTTTATTAAATAATAATTTTATTTTATTAAATTAATATTTTTCTCTAATATTTAATTAATTTTTATTGAATTATATATTTATCATATTTATAAATAAATAAATTTTACACACTCATATGTTAAAGAATAAAAAGTCTTAGTAATTCAGTGTTAAGATCTAAAGACAACACTTACTCTGTAACACTCTAGAAATCCTAAGCCTAGAACTAGCCCAGAAAACTTAATATTTTGAACTGTCCAAGCCAGACCAAGAACCACGAACCAGTTCCATGGGTCGTGTAATAGTCCACTGACCATGGTTCCCATCCGTGGAATTAGTCCTGCAGACCAGTCCCTCAGAACCCAAACCACGAACCAAGTCCACGTACTATGAACAGGTCCACGGGTCATGGAATGGCTTCATGGAACTCATCAGAGGTTCATGGAACTCATCAGAGGCCAGCAAGTTGGGGTCAGTTTCATGAGTTAGAACCAGAACAGTCCACGAGTCATGGATTCCACCCGTGGAACTCAGACCTGAGGGTCATCAAATCCCTCAGGAACCACGAGCAGGTTCCACGAGCCGCGGATGGTTTCACGAGCCATAAACCTGACTCGTGGTTATCAGACCCGCAGCCAAGAATAAAGGCCCAGGAACCACGATAGGGTTCTACGACTCATGGAAGCTTCCACGAACTATGGAAACCTGTTCATGGAACCTAGTCGCTAATTTTCCAACAGTTTTTAATTTAGTTTCTCAAGGGTATTTTAGACTTTTCCTTCTAAAATTAGCTCTGACTATAAATAGTATTAGGCTTATTTTATTAAGTCAAAACCTCCAAAATACATTAGTTCTCCTCATTCCTCCTCTCAAGTCAGAAAAGAGTGTTCTTCTCCGAAGTTTCATACCTAGGGCTTTCTCCTCCAAGCTTCAACTTCATATTTTCTTGAAGAATCTTCTCCACCAGGTATGTGGGTATTCAGTAAGGTTTTAGTCCACCCTTATACCCAAAAATATTAGGCTTTTACAGTAATGTTCATGGTTTTGAAACTAGGGTTCTTACCCATTTTAGTAGATTGCTATAGAAATCCATCTTCTTGATTTATACGTGATTTTCATCCAGTTTTATATATATATATATATATATATATATATATATATATATATATATATATATATTGCTTATATTGAATTGCATGGATTTTTACAAGGTTTTGAGGAATCATGAAATTTTTCCTAAATTGTAGGATTGCTAAAGTGTTAGCTTTCTACAAAATTTAAACTAGATTATCAGTATGAGTTTTAAAAGAAATCAGAATTTAGCTCGTTATCAGTCTACTATAATATTTCATAAATTAGTAATTTCAGACCATTTTAGTTTTGTCTCAGAAAATTCAGGACTTCAGTTTTAATGAGCTATTAGTATTCAGTTGGGAGTAGTGTTTAGCACCAAGTTGGACTGGGGTTCAGCATACCCTTAAAGTCCCAAAACTACGTGCCACCGTAGGTTTTTTAGCCCCTCAGTTGGGCATCAGAAATAGTGATCACATCAGCCATGCCTTTATACCCTGGAAAGGTATATTAGGTCCTCTAGATTGGGCGTATACATTAGACTCCACATTTAGATCACGTGGTTTATGTCGGTTAATAGACTCTCCCACACTGTTAGTTTTTGTAATGTGCATTAGGCCCTCAATTATGTCTACTTTCAGCTTTCAGCATTTTTTCAGATTACTCTTGCATTTCAGCTATTTATGCATGATTATATTTTGGGCCTATGTACTGCAGTTTAGTTTAGTTTACAGCTTTTCAGTATTTTAGCATATTTATATTTCAGTCAGCCTTGCATATCCCTCATGCTCAGTACATTCAAAGTACTGACGCATACTTTATGTGTTTCATCATACTAAAACTGAGAGCTTGAACCTGCATCATATCATGATGCATGTTCAAGCTCTCAGTTTTAGCCGTGTGTTAGTGCATACCATTGCCACCTCAGAAGCAGCCAGCTTTATTTTACATATCTGAGGACATATATTTTACATGCTTTTTGAGTTAGTCAATTTGTCCTTATTTTCAGTATTTGGAGTTAGCTGGGGGCTTGTCTCAACAGCTTGTCAATATTAGAAGCTTTCAGACATAGAGTCAAACTCAGTTGATTTGGGTTGTTCTACTTCTCAGACAGTTATTTTTTCAGATATTTTCAGTTGAATTCTTTCGAGATTATTATATGTTTTATTCAGTTATGCTTCCATTTGTTTAGAGTTATTTTAGTATGCTTGTAATATGCCAGATTCAGGGTTAGCTTGGGGTCACTTGTGATTCTAGGTCCCGTGTTACATCTAGGGCTAGCCTCGGGGCGTGACAAACCTAGTATCAGAGCATCAGGTTCATGAGTCCTAGGGTGTCTGAAAGGCGCACTAAGTAGAGTCTCTTTCATGGGTGTGAAGCACGCCACACTTATGAGGGAGAGGCTACGAGGTGTTTTAAGAAAAACTTCACTTCTTTTATTATCTTTATCGTGTGATGAAGTTTAGTTCATTTTCTCCTCTCTAATTCATTCATTATGCATTTCAGATCATGCCTCCTTGCGGAGCTAATGCCCTAATGCTAATGCTAATCCTCCAGCCCCGAACCATGAGATTAGAAATGCGGAGTTCTATAATGCGATCTAGTTGTTGGCTTAGACTGTAGCCAATCAGGCTAATCAGCAGGCCCCAGTTCTTGCAAACCAAAATGGTGGGTCAGCTGCAGCCCAGGTCTGAGATTTTGTTCGCATGAATCCGCCAGAGTTTCTAGGGTCAAAGGTTGGTGAAGACCCACAGAATTTCATTGATGAGATCAAGAAGATTATTGAGGCAATGCAAGTGACTAGTACTGATAGCGTTAAGTTAGTATCATATCAACTCAAGGATGTGGCTCACATTTGGTTCACATAGTGGAAAGATAACAGGGGTGTAAATGCAGCTCATGTGACATGGAATTATTTTACTGGAGCTTTTCTGGACAGGTTATTCCCGAGAGAGTTGAGAGAGGATAAGGCCCAAGATTTTATGAATCTAAGATTTGGAGACACTACTTGTATGGTGTCTATGTAGATGTGTTTACTGACAATAAGAGCCTTCAGTATGTATTCACCCAGAAAGAACTGAATCTTCATTAGAGAAGGTGGCTAGAGCTTCTTAAGGACTATGACATGAGAGTGCTTTACCATCTGGGTAAGGCTAACGTAGTAGCGGATGCACTTAGAAGGTTTTACATGGGGAGTGTGTCACAGGTTAAGGAAGAAAAGAAGGAATTAGCTAAGTATGTTCACAGGCTTACTCGATTAGGGGTTCACCTCACAGATTCATTAGAAGGTGGTGTCATTGTTCAGAATGGGTCAGAGTCTTTGTTGGTAGCCGAGGTAAAGGAAAAGCAAGACACTGATCCTATGTTACTTTAGCTAAAAGGTGTTGTCCAGCAGCAGAGAGTAGAGATTTTTCTCCCAAAGGGGAGATGGTTTACTTCGTTATCAGGGTCGGTTATGTGTTCCTAATGTAGGTGACTTAAGGCACCAGATTTTGACAAAGGCTCATAGATCTAGATATTCCATCCATCCTGGTGCCACCAAGATGTATCGTGACCTACGGGAAGTCTATTGGTGGAATGGTATGAAGAGGGATATTGCTGATTTTGTGGCTAAGTGTTCCAACTATCAGCAAGTGATGGTAGAACATCAGCGACCAGGAGGTATGACTCAGGAGATGGACATTCCCACTTGGAAGTGGGAGGTTATCAATATGGACTTTATTACAGGATTACCTCGTACTCTTAGACAACATTATTCCATTTGGGTGATTGAAGACAGGGTGACTAAGTCAGCCCACTTCTTAGCTGTCAAGACTACTGATTCAGCATAAGACTACGCCAGACTCTACATTCATGAGTTAGTCAGTTTGCATGGAGTTCCCTTATTAATCATCTCAGTTAGGGGTACTCAGTTCACATCTCAGTTTTGGAGATCATTTTAGAAGGGTCTTGGTACTCAGGTTAATCTTAGTACAGCTTTTCACCTGCAGGCAGATGGTCAGGCAGAGTGTACTATTCAAACCTTAGAGGATATGTTGAGAGCTTGCGTAATCGAATTTAAAGGTAATTGGGATGATCACTTACCTCTTATAGAGTTTGCCTATAATAACAGTTTTCACTCTAGCATTCATATAGCCCCGTATGAGGTACTTTATGATCGGAGGTGTAGATCACCTATAGGCTAGTTTGAGGTAGGTGAAGCAGCTTTGATAGGGCCAGATTCAGTCTATGAGACTATGTAGAAGGTTCAGATTATTAGAGAAATGTTGAAGGCGGCTCAAAGTCATCATAAATCTTATGCAAATGTGAGAAGAAGGGAGCTAGAGTTTGAGATTGATGATTAGGTTTTTCTGAAAGGGTCACCCATGAAGGGTGTGATAAGATTCGATAAGAAGGGGAAGATTAGTCTCCAATATGTAGGCCCTTACAGGATTCTGAGGAGAGTTGGAAAGGTGGCCTATGAGTTAGAGTTGCTCACAAACTTAGCATCGGTGCACCCAGTCTTCCATGTATCCTTGTTGAATAAATGCATTGGTGATCCAGCTTTAGTGGTGTCGTTAGAGAGCGTGGGTGTGAAGAAAAGTCTCTCTTACAAAGAGGTCCTAGTTCAGATCCTTGATCGTCAGATTCGGAGGCTGAGAAACTAAGAAGTCGCTTCAGTAAAAGTTCTTTGGAGGAACCAGTCAGTTGAGGGGGCAACTTGGGAAGCAGAAGCAGCCATGATGATCAAGAACCCACACCTCTTCCCTTTTGATCCAGCTTCATCTTGAGGTAATAGTTCCTCTCTAATTTCTAAGTTTATTCTCATGCGTATTTCAGTCTCAGTATCATGTTCCATCAGTTATTCATGAATTTCAGCACTCTTTCATGTACTTAGAACCTATTTCAGCTAGAAATCAGCTTTTAATACTCAGTGGTAGGGATTGCAGCTCCTTCCCTCCAAACTCATCTTGTTGTAGTCATTATTTGAAGACGAATGATCCCAAAAGGGAGATATTGTAACACCCCAGAAATCCTAAGCCTAGAACTAGCCTAGAAAACATAAAATTTTAAACTGTCCAAGCCAGATCAGGAACCACGGACCAGTTCCATGGGTCATGGAACAGTCCACGGACTATGGTTCCCATCCGTGGAATTAGTCCTGCAGACCAGTCCCTCAAAACCCAAACCACGAACCAAGTCCATAGACTGTGAACAGGACCATGGGTCATGGAATAGCCTCGTGGAACTCAGTCAGAGGCCAGCAAGTTGGGGTCAGTTTCACGAGTTGGAACCACGGACCGTGGAACAGTCCACGAGTCGTGGATTCCAATCATGAAACTCAGACCTGAGGGTCATGAAATCCCTCAGGAACCACGAGCAGGTTCCACGATCCATGAGCCTAACTCGTGGTTATCAGACCCACAGCCAAGAATAAAGGTCCAGGAACCACGACAGGGTTCCACAAGTCATGGAAGCTTCCACGAATCGTGGAAACCTGTCCGTAGAACCTAGTGGCAAATTTTCCAGTAGTTTTTAATTTAAATTCTCAAGGGCATTTTAGACCTTTCCTTCTTAAATTAGCTCCAACTATAAATAGTCTTAGGCTTATTTTATTAAGTCAAAACCTCCAAAACACATCAGTTCTCCTTATTCCTTCTCTCAAGTCAGAAAAGAGTGTTCTTCTCTAAAGTTTCAGACCTAGGGATTTCTCCTCCAAGCTTCAAATTTAGATTTTCTTGAAGAATCTTCTCCACCAGGTATGTGGGTATTCAGTAAGGGTTTAGTTCACGCTTATGCCCAAAAATCTCAGGCTTTTACAGTAATTTTCATGGTTTTGAAACTAGGGTTCTTACCTATTTTAGTAGATTGCTATAGAAATTTATCTTCTTGATTTATATGTGATTTTTATCCTATTTTAGTGATATATATATATTGCTTATATTGAACAACATGGATTTTTACAAGATTTTGAGGAAACACAAAATTTGCCATAAATTGTAGAATTGCTAAAGTGTTAGCTTTCTTCAAAATTCAACCTAGATTATCAGTATGAGTCTTAAAAGAAATCAGAATTTAGCTAGTTTTAAGTCTACTACAACATTTCAGAAATTAGTGATTTCAGACCACTTTAGTTCTGTCTCAAAAAATTCAGGACTTTAGTTTTAATGAGCTATTATTCTTCAGTTGGGAGTAGTGTTTAGCACCGAGTTGGACTGGGGTTCAGCATACCCTTAAAGTCCCAGAACTACGTGCCATCGTAGGTTATTTAGCTTCTCAGTTGGGCCTTATAAATAGTGATCACATTAGCCATGCCTTTATACCCTGGCAAGGTATATTGGGTTCTCTTGATGGGGCGTATACATCAGACTCCACTATTAGCTTACGTGGTTTATGTCGGTTAATAGACTCTCCCACAGTGTTAGTTTTAGTAATGTGCATTAGGCCCACAATTACGTTTATTTTCAGCTTTCAGCATGTTTCCATATTTCTCTTGCATTTTAGCTATTTATGCATGATATTATTTTGGGCCTATGTACTGCAGTTTAGTTTACAACTTTTCAGTATTTTAGCATATTTACATTTCAGTCATCTTTGCATATCCCTCATGCTCAGTACATTCAAAGTACTGACGCATACTTTATGTGCTGCATCCTATTATGATGCAGGTTCAGGTTCTCAGTTTCAGCCACGGGATTAGTGCATACTAGTGCCACCTCAGCAGTAGCCAGTGGTGAGTCCTCATCATCCGAGGATATATCTTTTACATGGTTTTTGGGTTAGTCAGTTTGTCCTTATTTTCAGTATTTGGAGTTAGCTGGGGGCTTCTCCTAGCGGTCGTCATTATTAGAGGCTTTCAGACATAGAGTCAGACTCAGTTGATTTGGGTTGTTCTACTTTTCAGACAGTTATTTGTTCAGATATTTTCAGTTGAATTCTTTTGAGATATTATATGATTTATTCAGTTATGCTTCCATTTATTTAGAGTTATTTCACTATGCTTGTAATATGCCAGATTCAGGGTTAGCTTGGGGTTACTTGTGATTCTAGGTCTCATATTACGTCTAGGGGCTATCCTCGAGGCATGATATAATCATTCAGATGTGCATTCAGATTCAAATGTCTTAATCTTAATAAACATAAATGAGATCTAACTCAATTTAAGTTAATTGTAAATCTTTTATCTTTTTCCTTTGTCCAATATATGTGATGACCCTTCCGATGATCTTCGCGTTTACATATTTATTGTACTCTTAGAGCTTTTCTATAGCGACCCCAAGTTATTTATTGCTTGTTGGGACCGATAGTTTGGTGCCCTGGTTGTTCATTTGGTTTTTTGGGTCGTTTGCCTATTTTAGAACATTAACTTAGGATATCATTGACTTTAGTCCACATTCTTAGCTTACGTGCTCAGAATTGAATTCTGACAGTTTCATTAGCTCCGGAGCATTGAGTTTGGTCTAGTTGGACCTTAAATTGAGGCTTGAGAACTTTTGGTGCGGATTTTGTGTTGCTTTTTCTATTTTCAGACCATTTAGAGTTGAAAGTGTAACTTGGGTCAACTTTCAATGATCGGAGCGTCAAATTCAAAATTTGATGATTCCATCAGTGCTGGAATGTTGAGTTTGGGTTAAGTAGATGGTTGGTTTGGGTTCTGGGTGAGCCGGGCTCATTTCAGGTGTTTGGTTGCGTGTTAGTTAGTGTTGACTTGGATCAACATTTCTCCAAAACGACCCTGTACGGAAGTTTCATTGATTCTGTTGAGTCCAGAATGTCGTTTCCACTCTGTTAGCATTATTAGTTTTTGAATATTGGTTTTTAATTGTTCCCGGAATGCCCCATTGAGTTTTGGAAAGTTGCAGACTTTTCTTGTTGCAGGTGCAGGCATCAAGCCTCAATCGCGATCGCGAGCCCCTACCCTCGCGACCGCGATGAAGCACCTGGACTCCTGTTCTTTGCGATTTTGTGATTGCCTATCGCGATCACAATGAAGTCTCTTCCCTGTTGTTCTTGGCGATCGCGTGGCTAGCCTTCACGATTTCTATTGTCTAGCCAGCGTGGTCCTCGCTACCATAAGGGATCCCTTCGCAATTGCGTTGAAGGACCCGTGGGTAGTATATAAACTCTTAACTTCGTCTTTCTCACTCCAAAACTGAATTCTCCATTGATACAATCTAAAAACTTGTCGAAGCACTGTAATTCTTCAATTCTTGGTATTGGGGTGCATATTTCGTGGCCTTGATCATTCCTCCATCGTTGTTGGTAAGCCTTCTTCCCCAAAGCTCCATTCTTTCCCATTGATAGCCAAAACTCCATTGTTGTGAATTCTTGAAGCTCAAAAATTCATTGTAGATTCTGCTCTCGTGTGAAGTTGCATGCTCCGTGGACTCACTCAATTCTTAGCTTTTGGCATAATTCCCTCAATTTGGTAGGTGATTCTTGCCTTTTTCCGATTTCTATTTCTTAATTCTCCATTATTGGATTCTCAACTTTAGGGGCTGTTTTAGCCCAAAATTGTTGCCCAAATTCCTTGACATTCCGAGCATGCACACCATGGTCTTGGTGATCATAATGTGAGTTTTCATTTTCGATTCTGGGTTGTGGGGCCCACGGGCCTGCCGGTGACCCAAATTTTGATCCGGCTATAATTATAGCATTATGGGGATTGTTAGACTCATTTTAATATATTATATATGTTTTTGATAGTTTGATCATTATTCGAGGTCTCTCGGAGTGATTCAGGCTTAGACATTGTTGTTCGGGCAGCTTGTCGTCGGACGACAGATAGGTTACGGTCCAAACTCCCTAGACTTAGCATATATCAGATAAAATTTTACTAATGGGCATCCTTGGGTTGGGTTTACTAGGTTGGTACCACAGACCTTGACCCTTTTTTCATGATTTGCCCTTTTTTTCCTCCGTTGTATGTAGTATTCTTCGTAGTTTCTATTACCACCCTTATGGTCCTGTGTGGCCTTGTTTGACTCTAGACCATAGATGGTGGGTTATTAAAGGGTGCCCATGAGTCCCAGACATCGTTATCATGATATTATACTGGCTATCTCTATTGTAGAGCATCTGGAGCCTGTGCAGAGTCGATAGGTTATTTGTGAGCTTCGGGGTGGCTATATGTGTTGATCATACCATTTCCATGCATATAATGAGAATTTCCTACTATATCTTACTACAGTTTTGGCTTTGGGCCTACTAGTACTGATTTTCTAACTTGGGGGCCCATTTTTTGTGGAAATGAATTGGGAATGGTTTGACTTAACTTAAGGATCTTCTTGGGGTAAAAGAGAGTTAAATTTATGATTTCTACCACTTGTTTTACCATTAAGGCTAGACTCGGCAGGGTCATAGTGCTAGTTGAGTTTTCTTACTGATTCGAGATGGCATTAGCCTCGGTTGGACCGAGCACCTGAGATGTTTTACTACTATTTTAGATCCGGTTATGCCCGAGCACCCTTGGTGGGGTTTTTTATACATTTTTCCACTGTTTTAGACTAGGGCAGAGTCTAGGAATTCCTACTCGAGATTGAGTCTCCAGCTTGAATCCTGACTTACTCTGGATGATATTTTTGATATTGACTTATAGTATGGGGTCCGAGACCTCCATGGACCTTGCCATTTTGTACATGGGGGCTTGGGTTGCGTGTGCCATATGAAGGGTATACGACAGAGTAGAGGTATATGAGCAGTGACATTCCATGGAACCTAACTGCTGGGCCCGATCATCACTGAAGGGGGTACATATAGAGTTACTATTCCACCTTGAGATCATCATGCATCATATCATTTTTTGTCGAGACTCCACCCTTGTTTGTTGTTTGTTGAGTGTACGCTCCAATTGTATGAGCAACCAGAGGGTTTGTTTTCACTTGTTTGCATTCCTCAGTTGTATGGGCGACAGGGGGACTGTAGGTAGACTTTTGCTACTTTATCATGGTATTATCCCCTGTTCCGATTATATTTACAAGATTTGATATTGCAAGGTTGTTAGCTTCTAAATTGAGATTGGTATGATTACTTTGGGTAATAATTCTTGTTTTTCGAGCATGCCTATCTTTAGTCTTCTCCTCCCTTCCCTTGTACTTGAGGTTACCGGTATACCATCAACTTCTGAAACTTATTAATGTATATATTGTTATTGCAAGGACCCCAGGTGCGTCATTCCTTACTTTCACTTGTGCATGTTGTGTATATGATCTGCTTGCTAGCCTTGTATATTGGTTTTGTTGTCTTCCCTCTAGGCTAGTTCCTGTGTACTTTTTTGTAGATTTCTGTGACTATTTGTTTTCTATTTTTTTCATTACTGCTCTTTTATCTTATATGTTCCCAGTCGGCCTATGATACCTACTGGGTACCTTATTCTTCGCATTTGGTGCTCATACTATACTCTGCATCTTCTGGTGCAGATCCTAGTGTGGGACATCGCCGCTAGATCATTGTGAGTCGTGATTGGATATTTTAGACTATCCAGACTGAGGATGAGCTCTTGACGACTGGAGCTTAGCTTTTAGTTTATCTTTTGCTTTATGTACTCGATTACTACTCGGAGACATTTGTGTGTGTATTATTTTGGATGCTTCATACTCTTTATATGTAGTTCTAGCTCTATACTATGATATCAGATTTTGGGTTTGGTTTAGCGTCCGCATATGTATGCATATATTCATGTTATCTATTTTCTTCATCTTGTTCCCTTGCTTCTGCTTATTAAACTGTTCTTTCGCTTAGATTGTTAAATAGTAGCTCATTACTGACCGTTACGGGTTACGGGGATTGGTTCGCATACTGGGGGGTTATAGGTGCCATCATGACCAAGAAATCGGGTCATGATAGCTTGGTATCAGAGATCTAGGTTCACTAGTGTCATCGGTATAGGAGCCAATGTCTAGTAGAGTCTTGAGGATCGGGGCAGAGACATCCGTACTCAATCTTTGGGAGGCTATAGTGACATCTTAGGAAAAATGAACTTTTCTTGTTTCTATCTCGTGTGTAGTACCCTTGAAGGTTTCTGGAAATCTCACTTATTCTGGTTCACTCTTCCACAAATAGTGCGTACGAGATCTTTAGCTTCTGGTGGAGGAGAGCCTTTCACCTCTGCACCTCCGGCTCCAGCTAGGGGCCGAGGTGGTCGCAAGGGTAGGGGTCAAGGATGTCCCAGAGCAGTGGCAGTAGTTAGAGCTCCTAGGGGAGAGAGAGAGCCCGAGTATGATTATGAGCCCGAGTTCGTCCCTGAGCAGCAGCATGTGGACTCGGGGACAGCCCAGGTGCCACCAGCTCCAGTACCAGTTTCATGCTAGCTTCAGCCCCAGATCAGTCTTCAGATATTCGGGGTTTACTTATTCAGCTTTTGGGTATTATTGGAGAGAGACCTTCTGAAGCAGCACAGACATTCGCTCAAGGGGCAGCCCTGGGTGCACCGAGTTCAGGAGCACAGCCTATTGCTGCAGCTCCCTGTGCTGAGGTTGTTCAAGTCCCTTCAATTGCACAGCCTCTTACTCCTCGCCCAGTTATGATAGAGACGGAGCAGAAGGCATAGAGTAGGTTTCTGAGATTGGCACCTCCGAGGTTCGTTAGTACTTTTGAATAGGACCCACGTGATTTTATTACTACCTGTGAGGAGATGTTGCATTATTTGGGGTTGTTAGCGACTCACGGGGTTGGCTATATTACATATCAGCTAGAGGGCCCAGCAAAGTTATGGTGGAGGTCCCAGGTTGCTTGCAGATCATCATCATTACCTCTTTTGACTTGGTACGAGTTCTATGAGGCCTTTATGGCCAAGTTCTTACCCCAGAGTGACCAGGAGCGTCAGAGAAAGGAGTTCACTAGACTTGCTCAGGATACTATGAACGTCTCAGAGTAAGAGACCCGTTTCTATCAGCTTACTCCATTTGGGGCCATGATTATGTCTACTGAGTTTGACATAGTCCATAGATTCATCTAGGGGCTATGGGGAAAGTTTAAAGAGCTTGAAAAGATATTGGTTGCTAGTGGTCGATCATTCCAGGCTATTGCATAATATGCCCGTACTGTAGAGGATTCGCATCGTCATGACACCGAGGCCAGAGATAAGAGGCGTGGATATCAAGGTGGATACAGTGGTTCCAGACAAGGTAGTAGAGGTTCAGGCCAAGGGGGCCGGGGTTATCAGCCACAACAGCACCAGGGTCAATTCAGCCGGCCGGTTCAGGCTTCACTTCATACTTCCAGTAGTACTCAGTTTGAGCAGGGTCAGAGTAGCCATCAGGGATATAGCGGTTAGTCTTCGAGGGGTGCAGCTTCTGGGGCATCAGGCCATAGTGGCCATATGGTTTTTGCTGGTTCATCCCGACCGAGTAGGTCATCAGGGGCTTGTTTTACTTATGGTGTGGTTGGTCATTTTGCTAGAGATTGGCCACAGCAGGGTAAAGTTCAGCCAGCCACTCCGCCGGCTCAGCCTATTCGCTCAGTTCAGCCACTAGCTCGAAGAGGTGGTGGTCAGGGTAAAGGTTGTGCTCTGAGTGGTAAGGATGGCAGTCCGGCAGGTGGAGGTCGTCGTCAATTTTATGTGGTCCTGGGAGACCAGAGGCAGAGGCCTCGAATGTTGTGATTACAGGTATGATTTTTGTATGCCATCAGTCTGCTATGGATTTATTTGATCTTGGATCCAATTGTTCATATGTATCTGCCTACTTTCTTCCTTGTTTAGGGTTGGCTAGTGCGCCATTATCTGTTCCCATTTCTGTTTCGACACTAGTAGGAGATTCTTTAGTAGTGGATCAGATTGTGAGATCTTGCATGGTATCTATTAGTGATTTGGAGACTTGGGGCTATTTGATGATCCGTGATATGTTAGATTTTGATGTGATACTGGTCATAGATTGGTTATCCCCTCACCGTATGGTTTTGGATTGTTATGCCAAGACTGTTACCATAGCCGTTCCCGGTGTATCCCCAGTTGTGTGGAAGGATTATGTTAGCTGCACACCATTTGGGATCATCTTTTGCCTTCGAGCTAGGAAGTTGATTTCCCTTGGGTGTTTAGCTTACCTAGCATATGTCCGAGATGCTAGTGCTGACCCTCCGTCTCCTGAGTCTATTCATGTGATTAGAGACTTCCTAGACGTGTTTCCTACCGACCTTCCAGGATTTCCACCTGAGAGAGATGTTGATTTTTCCATTGAGTTAGAGTCGGGTACCAGGCCCATTTCTATTCCTCTCTACCGTATGGCACCTAATGAGTTGAGAGAGATTAAGGAGAAGCTGCAGGATTTGTTAGATAAGGGTTTTAATAGGCTGAGTGTGTCGCCTTGGGGTGCTCCTGTTCTCTTTGTGAAGAAGAAGGACGGGTCGATGCGGATGTGTATTGATTATCGGCAGCTAAATAAGGTGATAGTGAAGAATAGGTATCTGATGCCCAGGATTGATGACATGTTTGATCAGCTTCAAGATTCCGTCATGTTTTCAAAGATTGATTTGAGGTCCGGCTACCATCAGTTTTGAGGATTAGGGCGGAGGACATCCCTAAGACAGCATTCAGGACACGTTATGGCCATTATGAGTTCCTGGTGATGTCTTTTGGGTTGACTAATGCCCCCGCAGCCTCCACGGACTTGATGCATAGGGTTCTTAGCCCATACTTGGATATGTTCATGATTGTCTTCATTAATGACATTCTGATATACTCGAGAAGCAGAGATGAGCATGAGCAGCACTTGAGGACTATACTTCAGACTTTGAGAGATCCTCGGCTTTATGCCAAGTTCTCAAAGTGTGAGTTTTGGCTTGAGTCAGTTACATTCCTAGGGCACGTGGTGTCTAAGGATGGGATTAGAGTTGATCCAGGTAAGATTTCAGCGGTTTGTGATTGGCCTAGACCTACTACTCCTACAGAGGTTCGCAGCTTTGTTAGGTTAGTTGGGTACTACAGATGGTTCATTGAGGGAATTTCTTCCATAACAGCACCCTTGACTATGCTGACTAGGAAGGATGTTCCATTCCAGTGGTCGGATCAGTATGAGGATAGCTTCCAGAGGCTTAAGGCCTTATTGACTTCAACTCTAATTTTGACTTTGTCGGTTGAGGGTCAGAGTTTAGCCGTGTACTGTGATGCTTTCAGGGTTGGTCTTGGTTGTATGTTGATGCAGCAGAGTCGAGTGATAGCATATTCATCGAGGCAGATGAAGGTTCACGAGCGCAACTACCTCACTCATGACTTGGAGTTGGCGGTCGTAGTCTTCACGCTCAAGATCTGGAGGCACTATTAATATGGAGTTCATTGTGAGATATTCATCGATCACCATAGTCTTCAGTACATTATGAGTCAGTGAGAGCTGAACTCGAGGCAAAGGAGATGGATTGATTTGCTGAAGGACTATGATTTTCCTATTTTATACCATCCGGGCAAGGCAAACATTATAGTGGATGCCTTGAGTTGGAAGGCAGTGAGTATGGGCAGCCTAGCTTCACTTCTAGTTTTTGAGCGACCATTGGTTTTGGACATCCAGTCCTTAGCTAACTGTTTGGTTAGGCTTGACTTGTCGTATCCTAGCTGAGTTCTTGCCAGTATCGAGGTTTGTTCTACTCTAGTTGATCAGATTCAGAGCCGACAGTTTGAGGATCAGAGTTTGTGTGACCTTCGTGATCAGGTAGTTTTGGGTGAGGCCAGCTGGGCTACTTTGGGTTCTGATGGTATTTGAGGTTTTATGGTTGACTTTGTGTTTTGAGGGTTGAAAATTTCATTCAGTTGATACTTTGTGAGGCGCATTATTCTAGATACTCTATTCATCCTGGTGCAGCGAAGATGTATAGAGATTTGAGACAGCTTTACTGGTGGAGTGGTATGAAGCAGGATGTAGCAGAATTCGTATCTCATTGCTTGAACTATCAGCAGGTGAAGTTTGATCACATGAGATCAGGTGGTTTGATACAGTGACTTCCTATTCCTGAGTGGAATGGGAAGGCATTACTATGGACTTCATTGTTGGTTTGCCTCGTACTTCTCGGGGTTTTGATTCCATTTGGGTGATTATGGATCGGCTAATTAAGTTATCCCACTTCTTGCCGGTTCAGACTTTCTACGGTGCTGAGAGGTTAGCTCAGATTTACCTTCGTGAGGTTGTTCGGTTGTTCGATTACACGGGGTCCCAACTTCTATTATTTCAGACCGCGACACTCAGTTTTGGAGGGATATTCAGTGAGATTTGGGTACAGAGGTTCAGCTTAGTACTGCTTTCCACCCTCAGACAGATGGTCAGTCCAAAAGGACTATTCAGGTCCTGGAGGACATGCTTCGAGCTTGTGTTCCTGACTTTGGAAGTTCATGGGATGAGTTTGTGCCTTTGGCCGAGTTTGCTTATAATAATAGCTTTCACTCGAGCATCGGCATGGAATCTTTCCAGGCCTTATATGGTAGGCATTGCAGATCGCCGATTGGTTGGTTTGATGGGTTAGAGTCCAGACCGTAGAGCACAGATTTGCTTAGAGATTCCTTGGACCAAGTCTGTTTGATTCAGGATAGATTTAGAGCAGCCCAGAGTAGGCATAAGAGCTACGTTGATCATAGACTTCGTGCCTTGGAGTTCAGTGTTGGTGACTTGGTTTTCCTTTGAGTATCACCCGTGAAGGGTGTGATGAGATTTGGTCAGCGGGGCAAGCTTAGCCCCGAGGATCATTGGGTCGTTTGAGATTCTCCAGAGGGTTGGTAGTGTTGCCTACATGTTAGCTTTGCCTCTGATGTTTTTAGTTGTTCACCCAGTTTTCCATGTCTCGATGTTACCCCAATATGTCCCAAATGAGTCTCATGTGTTGCATTGGGACTCGATCTAGTTAGATGAGAGTTTATCCTTTTGTTGAGGAGCCTATAGCTATTCTAGACAGAGATATCAGGAGATTAAGATCTAGGGAGATTCCAATTGTGAAAGTTCAGTGGAGGCATCATCCAGTCGAGGAGGCTACTTGGGAGACCAAGAGTGAGTTGCGTGCTCAGTATCCGCAGTTGTTCGAGCACTCAGGTACTCTCTCTTTTTCTTGACTTTCGAGGACGAAAGTCTTTTTAGTAGTGGATATTGTGATGACCTTTTCGGTCATCTTCGCATTTACACATTCATTGTATTGTTAGAGCTTTCATGTAGCGACCCCAAGTCATTTATGGCTTGCTGGGACAGGTAGTTTGGTGCCCTGGTTGTTCGTTTGGTTGTTTGGGCCATTTGCCTGTTTTAGAACCTTAACTTAGGATATCATTGACTTTAGTCAACATTCTTAGCTAATGCGCTCGGAATCGAATTTCGACAGTTCCGTTAGCTTTGGAGCGTTGAGTTTGGTCTAGTTGGACTTTAAGTCGAGGCCTGAGAAATTCCGGTGTGGGTTTTGTGTTACTTCTTCTATTTTCAGTCCATGTGGAGTTGAAAGTGTAACTTGGGTCAGCTTTCGATGATCGGAGCGTCAGATACCAAATCTGACAATTTCATCAGCTCCGGAATGTTGAGTTTGGGTTAGGTAGATGGTTGGTTTGGGTTCCGAGTAAGACGGGCTCATTTTGGGTGTTTGGTTGTGTGTTGGTTAGAGTTGACTTGGGTCAACATTTCTCCAAAATGATCTCGTACGGAAGTTTCGTCGATTCCATTGAGACCGGAATGTCGTTTCATCTCTGTTAGCATTATTGGTTTTTGAATATCGGTTTCTAATTGTGCTCGAAATGCCCCATCGAGTTTTGGAAAGTTACAGACTTTTTCTATTGCAGGTGCAGGCATCAAGCCTCAATCGCGATCGCGAGCCCCTACCCTCGCGACCGCGATGAAGCACCTGGATTTCTGTTCTTCGTGATTGTGTGTTCGCTTGTCGCGATTGCGTGATCGCCTGTTGCAATTGCGATGAAGTCTCTTCCTCGTTGTTCTTCACGACCGCGTGGCTAGTTATCGCGATCGCGATGGTCTAGCCAGCGTAGTCCTCGCGACCGCGAGGGGTCCCTTCGCGATCGCGATGAAGGACTTTTAGGCAGTATATAAACTCTTAACTTCGTCTTTCTCACTCCAAAACCAAATTGTCCATTTATACAAGATAAATACTCGTCTAAGCACTGTAATTCTTCAATTCTTGGTGTTGGGGGTGCATATTTCGTGGCCTTGATCGTTCCTCCATCATTGGTTGTAAGCCTTCTTCCCCAGAGCTCCATTCTTTCCCATTTATAGCCAAAACTCTATTGTCGTGAATTCTTGGAGCTCAAAAATTCATTTTAGATTCTGCTCTCGTGTGAAGTTGCATTCTCCATGGACTCATCCAATTCATAGCTCTTGGCATAATTTCCTCAATTTGGTAGGTAATTCTTGCCTTTTTTCGGTTTCCATTTCTTAATTCTCCATTATTGGTTTCTCAACTTTAGGTGTTGTTTTAGCCCGAAATTGTAGCCCAAATTCCTTGACTTTCCGGGCATGCACGCCCATTGTCACGACCCAAGCTACCGGGCCGTGTGGGTGCCTACTCTATGCACCTAGATAGACGAACCCTTACCACCCGTCCAACAGGTAAATGCGGAAAAGAGAAAACAAATCATGAAATAACCTTTTGATATACGAAAACCTTTACAACATCCTTTTTATGAAGATTACAACCAATAGTTTTACAACTTAAAATACCCTCCCTAGGACCTAGTCTAAAAAGGTACAAGAGCAACTACCGCATTTATACAGAGAGATGTGAATGAGACACAACTTCCGTCATGGAATCAAAGGACAGAAGCTGCTGCAGATCAACATCGTCAGGTACCTATGAAACATCACCAACCCTGCAACCAGACTATACCCAAAAATGGTATAGCAAGAGTAGAGTCAGTACAACCACACGTACTAGTAGGCATCATCAGTTGACCCGAATCCACACGTACCATCATATAAGAAAACAGGGAAAGCATGTAATAAACAATATAGCCCTATCCTCCACCATTTACCTTTACCAGACCCAATCTCAACTGATCATCTACTCACACCCCTTACCTCACCCCTTTCTATTCCTTCTGCTGCCAACTCCCTCATTCTCACGTCTTCTGAATCACACTAAGCTTAGACTTCCCAAGTCACACTAACCTTATACTTCCCAAGTCACACAACCTTAGACTTCCCAAGTCACACTAACCTTAGACTTCCCAAGTCACGCAACCTTAGACCAACCGCTAAGTCCAACCTTAACTACACCACCATTATCCTAGTCAACCCTCCCGACTATGCATCCAGAAATGACCCAGTCCCTATCATTCCAGACCCAATACCCCCATGGCACTACTCACAAATACCCGGACCCTTCCCGGATCCATAGACAGCTCTTTACAGGATACACCAGCTAGTCACACTCTAGACAACACCTAAGTTTCAGACAAACCACCCAGTCTAC
This sequence comes from Jaltomata sinuosa, assembly GCA_003996215.1. Taxonomy (NCBI): domain Eukaryota; kingdom Viridiplantae; phylum Streptophyta; class Magnoliopsida; order Solanales; family Solanaceae; genus Jaltomata; species Jaltomata sinuosa. The sequence goes on along the minus strand of QJPP01000584.1, from coordinate 208,671 downwards.
ACTAAGACCAACTCGTAAAGAAATGTGACAACCCGGACTCTCAAGGACCAAAATACGCAACCACAATTCAAGTTCACAACTCGGTTCACTTAAGGAACCATTAAATAAAGATGCAACAACACAATAAAGTAAACCCGTACCAGGTGTGGTACCCGAGCCAACCGTTAGTATTATCTCGTACCATGCGTGGTACCTGAGCTAACCGTTAGTATAATTATTCATACCAGGCATGGTACCCGAGCCAACCATTAGTATTACTCCATACCAGGCGTGGTACCCGATCCAACCAAAGTCAAATAATCCACATTCACAAAAATGAATAATCAACTTGTAAACAAACAAGAACAATACAATGTTCAATTAACCAGACTTCTAACAGAACTATTAGACATGTCTAATCATTCCCTAAGCAATGCATCTCATATAAATAATTAGAAACGAGTACTTAAACACACAAAGCACACAGGAAGCAACCATCACCTACCCTTGTTCCCGGGTATGTAACTCAATTCCTAACCCATCCGAAGACTAAGTCCCATCCTCCCCCCTTTTATTAACACACCATAATAACTGCATTGATTCTGAACCTTTTCAAGTCAATTACAACATGGGGAAAACCACCCCTTAACCTTGGTGATTTATCCACTCCTTATTATTCTACTCATGCGTCCGAAACCTTATCTAGGAATTTCTCAATTTTTATTACCCATTTAGTTATTCGAGCATTTCCCGGTTCCCCGAACCTTTCCAACATCCCAGTCCCCAAAATACTGTCATTTCCCAGATCAAGACAATATGTACAGCCAACAAGTACGTATTAGAAACCTACCATTTCAACCAACCAATTCCTAGTTCACACATAACCAACACCGAATCTGCCAGACTCCGTGCCCAGAGGGGTAATCATGGATTCTCCTTTTTCAACTATACCATAGTATGAATATAAATAGGTCTATCTACTCAAGTGAAAACCTAGCCTACTTGGGCGCCAAGCAGCTGCAAGGATGTGTTTTCAGCTCTGTGAAGGCATTCCTGGCTGAACGATGGTCCTGGAATCCACTTTTCTGCATCCCTTCATCCATAATCCTTCCTCCTCATAGTTCCCAAGTCTTGGAGCAGCATAAGAGGGTTTTTGGAGAAACCCTCGTATGTTTCTCAATTGAGGAGGAGAGATCTTTTATTAAAAACTCATTCTGAGGCTTCTGCCTCCCGTCATTCCGCTATAGTGGATGACCTTCCACCATAGCGGTTGTGCTATTGCAGATAAAATATTTCTATAGAGGAGTGATGTCAGCTCAGATGATTTCCAAAAATCTAAATTTTTTTGCCACGTCACCCCACTTTATACCAAAAATATTTTTAACTCATTTTTGAATTTCACGACATCATGGTGTTTTAAATAATGATGGATATGGTCATTACAACAGATACAAATTTACCCATCGTTCGTCCATGAACGATCCCCAAAAATAAGAGAACAAAAGAAACTAGTCGGGGACCCTAACTATCTTAAATGACCGCGTAACGTACGAACCTATGCAAATTACCAACCTTCTCTCGATTAGTCACACCAATTCGAAGGAAATTAGCTGATCCTACTCCCTCGGAGGATTTTTGAATTACCCAAGAAAATTTACACGTGACTTTCTCTAGTACCCAAGGAATACGGGGTCTCGAACAATGTCGGAGCAGAAAAATTTGAAATTACCCGGGAGAACTTTCCTTTCCCAAAATAGATTTCCGTCTGCTATAACGGATATTATTCCGCTATAGCGCTTCCGCTACGGTGGACTGTCAACCGCTATAGTGGTTGACAGCAGGTTGAAATAGGGGGAAACGGATTTCACCCCTCATTCTTCCCATATTCCGTCAAAAAATACCACATTCTCTCCCGATCACTTCGCTCCCGACATCAAAATTTCCAGGTAAGACTCATTTCTACTCGTTTCCTTACTTCCTTGCATGAATTTAGACATGATTTTGGAAGAAAACGAGGGTTTGGGGTATACATTGTAGTGGGTTTTGAACTTGAACCTTAGGTTAGATTTTTTGATGGATTCCTGAAGCATGGATGTTTCCCTTACGTTTACAATTCTTCCCAGGCGTTACGGGCGTAAGGATTACACTATTTTTGGCCAAAAATGGGCCAAAATGAGGTGGGAGGTGTTGTTCTTGACCAATAGTTGCGATTTGGACAAAAATTAGGGGTTATAATGCCCAATTCTTTGTAGAAAATGGTAATAGAATGATTTAGGAGCACTGATCTTAACTTGGATTGTCAAAAATGGAGTTTTGGGTCAAGAGGGGCCATTATTGCACCCCTTGAAGCTTCGGGGATGATGAATACTGCTATAGCAGTTGGGCTCCGCTATAGCAGTTCCGCTATGGTGGATATTTTTCTGCTATGGCAGTTCCGCTATGGCGGACGATCGTCTGCTATAGAGGAAGGCTGCGAACCAGTAGCTTCCCAATCTGACACTTAGAAAACTTTTCCCTTTTTTTCTAAATCCCTTATGCCTTATTGAGTTCTAATCCAATTTTCTTGCCATATTACAGGTTATACTTCCAATGGCTAGAGGACAACAATTGCCCATGTATTCCTACGAGTGTTTCCCCGACAAAGCTAGCCGGGAGAGGTTCCTAGATTACCGGAGACTGGGCATTTATTATGAGAGAGGGTGTAAGCTAACAGGGGTGGATGGAAAAGCAGCCGTCTTCCACCGCAAGATTAGAGAGTTGTGTTGGGATTCTTTGTTGGTATATCCTCCTCTCGCACAGACAGGCTGGGTGCGAGAGTTCTATGCCATTCTTCCTATAGTTCGTTAGGATGATCCCAACCCCACCATCCGTATCCGCGGAGTGGACGTCCCCGTGGATGCTCAGAATATCAATGGGGTGCTTGGAGTTCCTCACATCTCCAATGAAGCCTACGATGCTAAGTTCTGACTCTGGGATATGACTTGGTTGAGGGACACTCTGGTGGATGAGACGTGTAGGGATAAGGTCTACTGGGTTAGCCCCGAGGGCGTCACTAGTACTTATTTTTTTGTGGAGGCTAAGATGTGGCTCAACTTGGTGTCTCGGAGGATCCGCCCATCGGGTAACAAGACCGACGTGACCTATGCCCCGGACCTGGTGATTGCTTGTTCATGCAAGGAATTATCATAAATGTGGGGGAACAAATCATCTCCGTGTGGAAGGAATTCTATCGGGGTAACAGGAAGGGTCCCCTATCTTCCAGGCTTGATATTTGAGTTGTGCAGGCAGGTTGGGGTGCCTGAGGACCACACTGACTTGGAGGTGGCTATGTACGACCCCTTCGACCCTGTCTGAGTGAAGGTAGTCTCCAAGAAGAATAGAAAGGTGGACGAACCAGGAAGTAGTCAGCCGATCGAGGATGCTGACGAAGATGATGATGATGATGACACTCCTGCCCCTGCCCCTCCCCAGCCTCAGCCCTCGATCACTAGCACCCAGCTAGAGGAGACCTTAGTCGCGGTTTGAAGGTTCACGGAAGGCACCACCGCTGGAGGTACAACCCCGCTTCCTACTGCTCTGGACTTTGCTGCACTCTGAAGGGAGTTAGAGGAGGAGAAGAAGAAAAGGCGCTCCCAGGATCGTATGCTTGCCTGGATGTGGAAGATCATCAAGGTTATGTTCTTTGTGCGGCCCTGGGCCAAGAGCTTCCCACCCTGGAGCCCGAGGATAGGCAGAAGTTTCCCTTACCTTCAAACAATTTACAGCTTTTTGGTTGCCCCCGTTTGGGGCTTGTTAGACAGTATTCCCCTTTCCTTTTCCCTCTTTTTATTAATGCACATGGATGCTTGTTTTAGGAAGTTTCCCTTATATGCACACTATGATAGTTAGATCATTAATTTCTTGCTTTACCTAGTAATTCAAAGCTTAATTCCTGCTTTTAAATCGTCTCGGGAATGAATGAAAAAAAGGGGAAAGCAGGGTGAGGTTTCTGCCTCACGCCCTTCCGCTATGGCGGTTGTCACTCCTCCATAGTGGTACCGCTGTAGCGATAAAAATTCCGCTATGGCGAGATCTCTGTAGCAGTACAGTTCTGCTATGGAGGTCCCGACGGTGACAGCCCAGAAAAAATGAATTTTTCAGCAAGTGTACCCTTCCCCTTTCCCGGTTATCATTGTCTAATCTCGTCGATCCCGCCATGATCTTAGACTACCCCAAAGACCATTCCTGGGAATGCATATATCAAAACTCAGCATCAATCACAAAAATTACCAATCATAACAGATTTTTAAAAGGACAATTATTCCCAACGATACCTTTTCACTATTACACACGAATAACTCCCTTGTTCCCATGGTTCTCAACCAAGTCCCGACCGCCCTGAAACTGAAGTTTCCCTAAAGTCACAATTTCCATTCCCTTATCATCTAACCAATGATAAGTACCTTTCAAGACATGATACAATTTCAGTCACTACAATTAATAGCTATGCACAGACCCAAGACACACTACCTTCAACTTATGACCCTCTGCAGTCTCATCATTCATTTCAAGGCAACCAAGTTCACACAATTCAAATAGGTCTCACAAACATAGTAATACAAAAACATTTTCACTTCATTCTACAGCAAAAATTAAGTCACATAAATTCACTTTCTATTCGTATTCATAGATGACCATTAGCCGGTTATCCATGTATTACCACAGCCTCTCAGGGTAGATACCAATTGGAACCTTCCCGGTTCCAATTTTGCTTGCTTGTCTTATTACAATCGGATTAAAATGACCCCCTCTTTACTTTGTTGAGATACCAATTGGGATCGAGAGATACCAATTGGACTCAACCCATACAAGCAAGTGAATGAACCGCAGGAAAAGGAATGAAGGAATAGAGATGTTTCCTAGAATGCTTCATCGCCTCCCAAAGATTAGATGTGGACGTCAATACACCAATCCGCAGGACTCTATTTGACATTTTTCTCTTATACTGGGAGACCGATAACCTAGGCTCTGATACCATCTGTCACAACCCAAGCTACCGGTCCATACGGGCGCCTACTCTATGCACCTAGATAGATGAACCCTTACCACCCGTCCAACAGGTAAATGCGGAAAAGAGAAAACAAATCATGAAATAACCTTTTGATATACGAAAACCTTTACAACATACTTTTTATGAAGATTACAACCAATAGTTTTACAACTTAAAATACCCTCCCCAGGACCTAGTCTAAAGAGGTACAAGAGCTACTACAGAGTTTATACAGAGAGATGTGAATGAGACACAACTTTCGTCATGGAATCGAAGGACAGAAGCTGTTACAGATCACCATCGTCAAGTACCTATGAAACATCACCAACCCTACAACCAGACTATACCCACAAATGGCATAGCAAGAGTAGAGTCAGTACAACCACACGTACTGGTAGGTATCATCGGTCGATCTGAATCCACACGTACCATCATATAAGAAAATAAGGAAAGCATGTAATAAATAGGATAGCCCTATCCTCCACCATTTACCTTTACCAGACCCGATCTCAACTGATCATCTACTCACACCCCTTACCTCACCCCTTTCTATTCCTTCCACTGCCAACTCCTTCCTTCTCACGTCTTTCGAATCACGCTAAGCTTAGACTTCCCAAGTCACACTAACCTTAGACTTCCCAAGTCACACAACCTTAGACTTCCCAAGTCATACTAACCTTAGAATTCCCAAGTCACGCAACCTTAGACCAACCGCTAAGTCCAACCGCTAAGTCCAACCTTAACTACCCCACTATTATCCTAGTCAACCCCCCCCCCCCCGAACATGCATCCAGAAATGACCCAGTCCCTATCATTCCAGACCCAATACCCCGATGGCATTACTCACAAATACCCAGACCCCTCCCGGATCCCTAGACAGCTCTTTACAGGATACACCAACTAGTCACTCAATGTCAGACGCTCAGTTATTCCCCAAGTTTATCAAACACGTGTAAACCACTTCACAATTATAATCAACAATCTGCAACAAACAACCATTACACCTCATTACATCTCCCGGACCCACCCTAGATCCCCTCTAGAAAACACCTAAGTGTCATACAAACCACCCAGTCTACACCAAGACTAACTCGTAAAGCAATATGACAACATGGCCTCTCAAGAACCAAAATACGCAACCACAATTCAAGTTCACAACCTGATCCACTCAAGGAACCATTAAATAAAGATGCAACAACACAATAAAGTAAACTCATACCAAGCGTGGTATCTGAACCAACCATTAGTATTATCCTGTACCAGGCGTGGTACCCGAGCCAACCGTTAGTATATATATTCATACCAGGCGTGGTACCTGAGCCAACCGTTAGTATTACCCTATACCAGGCGTGGTACCCGATCCAAGCAAAGTCAAATAATCCACAGTCACAAAAATGAACAATCAACTTGTAAACAAACAAGAACAATACAATGTTCAATTAACCAGACTGCTAACAGAACTATTAGACATTTCTAATCATTCCCTAAGCAATGCATCTCATACAAATACTTAGACAGGAGTACTTAATCACACAAAGCATACAGGAAGCAACCATCACCTACCCTTGTTCCCGGGTATGTAACTCAATTCCTAACCCGTTCGAAGACTAAGTCCCGTCCACCTTTTATTAACACACCATAATAACTACATTGATTCCAAACCTTTTCAAGTCAATTGCAACATGGGGAAAACCACCCCTTAACCTTGGTGATTTATCCACTCCTTATTATTCTACTCATGCGTCTGAAACCTTATCTAGGAATTTCTCCATTTTTATTAACCATTTAGTTATCCGAGCATTTCTCGGTTCCCCGAACCTTTCCTACATCCCATTCCCCAAAATATTATCATTTCCCAGATCAAGACAACATGTACAGCCAACAAATACGTATTAGCAACCCACCATTTCAACCAACCAATTCCTAGTTCACACATAACCAACACCGAATCCGCCAGACTTCATGCCCGGAGGCCTAATCATGGATTCTCCTTTTCAACTATACCATAGTACGAATATAAACAGGTTTATCTACTCAAGTGAAAACCTAGCATACTTGGAAGCCAACCAGCTGCAAGGATGCATGTCCGGCTCCATGAAGGCATTTTCGACTGAACGATGGTCCTGGAATCCACTTTTTCGTGTCCCTTCAGCCATAATCCTTCCTCCTCATAGTTCCCAAGTCTTGGAGCAGCATAGGAGGGTTTTTGGAGAAACCCTCGTATGTTTCTCAATTGAGGAGGAGAGATCTTTTATTAAAAACTTGTTCTGAGGCTTCTGGCTCTCGTCATTCCGCTATAGCGGATGACCTTCCTTCATAGAGGTTCCTCTATAGCGGATAAAATACCACTATAGCGCAGTGACATCAGCTTGGATGATTTTTAAAAATCTGAAATTTTTGCCACATCACCCCACCTAATACCAAAAATATTTTTAACTCATTTTTGAATTTCACGACATCGTGGTTTTTGAAATAATGATGAATTCGTTCATTACACCCATGGTCTTGGTGATCATAATGTGAGTTTTCATTTTTGATTCTGGGTTGCGAGGCCCACAGGCTCGCCGGTGACTCGAATTTTGACCCAGCTACAATTGTAGCATTATGGGTATTGTTAGACTTGTTTTAATATATTATATATATTTTTGATAGTTTGATCATCATTTGGGGTCTCTCAGAGCAATTCGGGTTTGGACATTGTTGTTCGGGCAGCTTATCGTCGGACTACAGGTAGGTTATGATCTAAATTCCCTAGACTTACCATATATCGGATAACATTATACTAATGGGCATCCTTGGGTTGGATTTACTAGGTTGGTACCACAGACCTTGACTGCTTTCCATGATTTTCCCGTTTCTTTGCTCCGTTATATGTAATATTCTTCGTAGTTGCTATTATTACCCTTATGGTTCTGTGTGGCCTTGTTTGACTCTAGACCATAGATGGTGAGTTATTTGGGGGTGCCCGTGAGTCCAGTGCATCGTTATCATGATATTATACTAGATATATGTACTGTAGAGCGACTGGAGACTGTGCAGGGTCGATAGGTTGTTTGTGAGCTATTGGGCGGCTATTTGTGTTGATCATATCATTTCCATGCATATAATTAGAATTTCCTACTACATCTTACTACAGTTTTGGCTTCAGGCCTACTAGTACTGATTTTCTAAATGTTGCATGGCCTTGGGGGCCGTTTTTGATGGAAATGAATTGGGAATGGTTTGACTTAACATGTGGATCTTTTTGTGGTAAAAGAGAGTTAAATTTATGATTTCTACCATTAGTTTTACCATTAAGGCTAGACTCGGCAGTCTAGCCGTAGTGCTAGTTGAGTTTTCTTACTGATTCTAGATGGCATTAGCCTCGGTTGGACCGAGCACCTGAGATGTTTTACTACTATTTTAGACTTGGTTATGCCCGGGCACCCTTGGTGGAGTTTCTGATGCATTTTTCCACTGTTTTAGACCTGGGCAGAGTCTGGGCATGCATACTCGAGATTGAGTCTCCAGCTTGAATTCGGACTTACTCTGGATGATATTTTTGATATTGAGTTATAGTATGGGGTTCGAGACCTCCATGGACCTTGTCGTTCTAGACATGGAGCCTTGGGCTGCGTGTGCCAAAGAAAGGGTATACGACGGAGTAGAGGTATACGGGCAGTGTCCTTTCATAGAATCTACATGTTGGGCCCGATCGGCACCGGAGGGGGTACATACAGAGTTACTATTCCACCCTGAGATCATCATGCATCATATCATTCTTTGTTGAGACTCCACCCTTGTTTGTTGTTTCTTGAGTGTACGCTCCAGTTGTATGGGAGACCAAAGGGTTTGTTTTCACTTGTTTGCATTCCTCGATTGTATGGGAGGCCGGGGGACTGTAGGTAGACTCTTGCTACTTTATCATGGTATTATCCCCTGTTCTGGTTATATTTACGAGATTTGATATTGCAAGGTTGTTAGCTTCGGAATTGAGATTGGTATAATTACTTTGGTTATTAATTCCTGTTTTTTCGAGCATGCCTATCTTTAGTATTCTCCTCCTTTCCCTTTTACTTGAGGTTACTGGTATACCGTCCAGTTCTGAAACTTATTAATGTATATACTATTATTGCAAGGACCCCAGGTGCGTCATTCCTTACTTTCACATGTGCCTGTTGTGTATAGGATCTACTTGCTAACCTTGTATGTTGTTTATTTTGTCTTCCCTCTAGGCTAGTTGTTGTGTACTTTTTCGTAGATTTCTGTGACTATCTGTTTTCTATTCCGTTCATTATTGCTCTTTTATCTTATATGTGCCCAGTCGGCCTATGATACCTACTAGGTACCTTATGCTTCACATTTGGTGCTCATCATTTGGTGCTCATACTATACTCTGCATCTTCTGGTGCAGATCCTAGTGTGGGACATCGATGCTATATCGCTGTGAGTCGTACTTGGAGATTTTGGACTATCCAGACTGAGGGTGAGCTCTTGGCGACCGGAGCTTAGCTTTTAGTTTATTTTTTGCTTTATGTACTCTATTACTACTCGGAGACATTTGTGTGTATATTATTTTGGATGCTTCGTACTCCTTCTATGTAGTTCCGGCTCTATACTATGATACCAGATTTTGGGTTTGGTTTAGCTTCCGCATATGTATGTATAAATTCATTTTATCTATTTTCTTCATCTTGTTCCCTTGCTTCCGCTTATTAAACTGTTCTTCCGCTTAGATTGTTAGATAGTAGCCCATTACTGACCGTTCCGGGCTACGAGGATTGGTTCACCTACTGGGAGATTGTAGGTATCATCATGACCGAGAAATCGGGTCGTGACAATATATTAGCACTAGGCTAGGGGAGTGCAGTTAAACTATTATTCATATTTGTATATCGATGCCTTTTATCAGTTATCATGGTATTAACTAAAAAAGCATTTAAATTGATTAATATATGATTATATTAATTTTATTTTCAAACAAGGGATAGTTAATCTCTTCTTTTTTTAAATCTTATGAATGTTTTTTTTCATTTTGTTGGTTGACTATTAGGTCAGAGGGTATTTTATTTTTGAATGTTCAGAGGGTATTTTATTTTTTATTCAAAAGGTGAGGGGGGTGAAGTGCAATTTACTTTTATTTTTACCATATAATATAATGAAGTTTTTAAAGTTGTAATGATATAATTCATGGTATATAATTATCTGTTAATTGAACTATGAAGACCGTTTGAGAGAACTTTGACACTTTAGGTATTGTTATCAAATATCTTATTGAAATGGTTCAAAGGTTGCATGCAGTTAATAAATTTATTAAATGATATTTTGAACAACAAAAACAAAGGGCTTGTTAAGAAATTGAAAATATCCTCTTCAAAAAGAAAATTTTGAAGTACACACTTAATACATATGCAAATTATTTTATCGAGAATTAAATCGAACTAGTGCTATTATTTAAAAACTTAAACTCTCTGTGATAACTCATACTCTTTTCGATTTATATAATTTGTTTTTCAAAATCTTGACACAACTTATAAGAAAACATCAAATAATTTTAATCATAAGAGTACGTGATTAAATTATCTTTTATTTCTCGTTTAATATCACCTAATTAATATTTCATTAATTAGAACAATAATTGTAGATCTTGCAAGACATTAAAAAATATAATTGACTACTTGTTTTTCTTATAAGATTTATGTTTTGAGATAAATTCAATTCATTGACATGACTAATATTTTTATGCCGATCAAATATAATATAATATAATATTATCATACTTGCTCTTACATATATGTGACAACACATTATAAGTATGTGTTAAATTAAAAAATTGATGAGATCTTTAATTTGACAGAGTATGTCTCTCCCAATATTTAATTCTCTGGTGACTTTAAATTATAATTTTGTACCTAATACACGGTGGACGTGTATATCATTCCAATGATTTGAAGAAAATATAAAAGAAACTTTATTTCTTCAAATGATTCCACAGCATCATTGGCGTATACGTCATATGTAATGCAGATTTGCTATTCAAATACTCTTCGTCAAAAAATTATATATGTATATAAAAAATTATATTAAATATAGAGATTAACATTATTTTTCATATGTATATATCAAATCTTGAACACCTTCAATAAAAAATTTTATTTTGCCACTATACAGCTTGAGAAAGATAAACAGAAAATGCAATCAATTGTAGTCATCTTAGGTATTTTCTTTCCTTTTCTAGAAAAATAAGATAAAATATGTTATAATTAAAAAGGTGTGTGATATGATACATTCAATTTAAATATGTTAAAGCTTTGGAATAGTGTTGAAAAATAATAGAAGATTGAAATACATTCATCTTGTGATAGTAGAGAGAAATTTATTGATTCCTAATGTTTATTTGAAATAGTTGTCTCATGTCTTTATTATTTTGCTATTTTTAATTTATCATTAGCTAGTTATAAATCAAAAAATTAAATTAAATCGAACCTAATCAACAAGAACCAAACCGATAGTTTTTATTTTATTTGGTTTGATTTGATTTTAAAAATTTAAAAGTTAATTTAATTAATTTAATTTTGATTTTAATAAAAAAATCGGTTCACACCAATTCATGAGCATCTCTTCCCACGACTTTGGATTATTTTTTTCAACAATAGTCAAAAAAAAAAAAAAGTTAGTTGAACAATTTAAAAAAGGAAAAATTACACAACATGTCAATAATTCATGCCTAATTACATTTCATATCAATACTTTCAAGAAATTATATTTCGCACCATTCTTTTTTATTTTATTGGTATAAAATATCCCTGGGCCCTAGAATTTCTCATATACAATTGAAGTGTATCTTCGGCACAATTTATACGCCTAAAATCACTCCACTTTATCAAATATGTAGCTCTCAACAGTTTATTCCCCAATTTTTTGGATTAACTCCATCTTCAACCTTCAACACGATCTCAACCCAGTTTTCACTCAAAATCGTGTTTTCCTTGAATTCAGGTAACCTACATTATCAGTTGTCTATTTCTTCTCCATATTATACATCTGTATCTTTTTACGGTTTAATTTCAATTTCTCAGGTTTTATTAAAATTTTTAGTTTCTCATTAACCTTTCTCCTTCGAATAGACTTTAATGGATGAAAATACACCATCTAAGAGATTAACAAAAGGTATCCCTTCTAGCAATATTCAAAATTTGATTGTTCCTCCGTCAATTGAAATGGGTATCACTCAAGGTCTAGATGTAATTGTAGGTGTTGTTACTGATGTTCAAGAGGAAGAAGATAGGACTACAGCAGAACTTCGAACCAAAACTCGTAATAATCCTTTGACAATTCAAAAACATGCCAAAAACACTTTAACCAAAACAACGAATGCAGGAGATCCTTCATCGAGTTCAAAAAAACCTAGCAAGGTTGCAAAGAAGAGAAAAGTGAAAGATACTGAAGTCGAGATGGAGGATAATGATAATGATCCAGAAGCAGAGGTATTTTATCAATATATACAATTTTCTATTTTAGTTATACAATTGAAACTAAGTTATAAAATTGTATCAAAATACAATTGACATTAAGTTATACATTTGTATTTTTCACTATATAATTGTATTTGTATTTCTGAAGTATCTAAGCAAAGAATCTTGTTTTTCAGTTGTATTTGTATTTCACAGATGATTTTATACAAATGAAATTTGCTTTTAATGTGATTGTATACATAAGCCAACAAATAAAATATAGTTGTATTTTTCACTATATAATTGTATTTGTATTTCTGAAGTATCTAAGTAAATAATCTTATTTTTTAATTGTATTTGCATTTTACAGATGATTTTATATAAATAAAACATGTTTTTAATGTGATTGTATACATAAGTTAACAAATAAAATGTATTTGTATTTTTCACTATATAATTGTATTTGTATTTTTGAAGTATCTAAGTAAATAATCTTGTTTTTCAGTTGTATTTGTATTTCACAGATGATTTTATATAAATGAAATCTGCTTTTAATGTGATTGTATACATAAGCCAACAAATGAAATGTATTTATATTTTCACTATATAATTGTATTTGTATTTCTGAAGTATCTAAGTAAATAATCTTATTTTTCAGTTGAATTTGTATTTCACAGATATTTTATACAAATAAATTTACTTTAATGTGATTGTATACATAAGTCAATAAATGAAATGTATTTATATTTTTCACTATATAATTGTATTTGTATTTTTGAATTTTTAGATTCTATACAATGTATTTGTATTTTTAATATAGGTTGAGCGAGATGAGATATTTTATGCAAGAAAACTTCCTAGGAGTGTCCCACACATGTGTTGTTACACAAAGAATAACATCATGGTCATAATGAAGGAGAAGCTTTTTAAAGAAGTCTTCAAGATCTTCTGCGATTTCACTTATTTTGGATAATACACACGTATGCCTTGGTGCTATGTTCAATCACAAATGATAAGGTGTTGTATGTCTTTGGAGTTGAATGAATGTTTTTATTCTAACATCCTGATTCATGCAAATGGTACAATTTTACATTTCTCACTTAGGGAATTTTTCATCATAACTAGTCTGAACTGCGTTGCGAACGAGTCAGATTTTATATTTGAAACAAATCAACCAAATAGGATACTTGCACAGTACTTTTGTGATCAAAATGTAATCTCAAAATGAGATCTGTTTAGAGCATTCAATAACTGTGTATGGGACCAAAATCAAGAAAATGCATTGAAGTTTGCCATTTTGTATTACATACACGCATTCATACTAGCTGACAAAAAAAATAATACACGTCTAGATAGAACTCATTTTGACTTGGTTGAGAGTGATCGTTACCAGAACTATCCATGGGGAAAGATAGCATTTGATGATTTCGCCAAAAGTATCTCCAAGAAGTTGACAAGCACTGGGAAATATTATCGAGTTCACGGTATGTCACTTGCTATGCAAGTTTGGCTGTATGAGTGTTGTTCTGAGGTTGATCCCAAAGTTGTTGTTAAGGTTGATAATAAAATTTCCTGATGGCTGAACTGGAAGATAAAGAATGACCATCTCAGATTTTAAAATATTATGAACAACATATTGTCTGAAGAGAACAATCCGATATTTCGTCTATAAAACTGATTTTATATATAATTATATTTCAAATTTTATATACATCCTTAAAAAATTCTCATTGTATTATGCAGATTGTTTATAGGAATATAGTGTCAACTGCACGAGAATTAGCAATCCTTTCCTTACCACCATAGTATGTTAATACACATTCATTCCTATCTGTCCTCCCACTGTCACAGTCCCATCGGACGATGATTTTCAAAAAACCCCACCCACTTTCACAATTGAAAAAGGAAAAGAAAAAGTTGATGATTCTTCGTCACCTATCAAAAGAAAGTGAAAGCAGAAACTTACATTGATCCCAATTTTAAAGAAGGCATAATCAAAGATTATTTCTAAACAGTCTTCAATTGTGATGCCACCGGGACGTGTTTCACCATCACTAATGAAGAAGACACCATCCATGAGATCTACCCAAAAACAGCCTATTATAGTTTCTAAAAAATCAAATGTCAACCAACCGTTGCACGTGAAACCAAATTTTGTGCACGGTACCATATCATCCAGTAGCAAATTAAATAATTTTATGATTTTGAGGGAAGAATCTGACTCATTCAAGAAGGAGGTTAGTGTAATCTAATATGCAATTTACTAATTTTAAATTTCTCATTATACAATATAAAAATTGATCTTGTAATTCTTATTTTCAAACCTAGGTTAAGTTTTAGTTTACGCAACTTCGCAATTTATTAACTGACAAGTTCAAACTTGTGATGGACGCTATTAAAGATACCAAATCTGCTGAAAAGATCTTATATATACATATTATATAAAAAAATTGTGTTTTGTATTTGTATTTCCATCCAAATATACATTCCTTTAAATTTGTATTTCCTTGAATAATTTGTATCTTATATACATATTCAATTTGATAATGTATTTGTATATTGTTCTTTTTACCTTTTTGTGAATGTAAATGTATTTGTATCACATATATATTTTGATTGTATTTGTATTTTTGTAATTAATTGTATCAATTAATAAATTTTATTTTAAGGGATCGGACTTCAAAGCTCCACAACATATGAATTTTGTGAGTATACAATTATCACTACAACACAACACTTCTCATCAATCAGGCTCACCACTCCATGGCCATACAGCCAACAAGCAGAACACAGAGGTAATGTAATAATAATTTTTTTAATATGTTAGCTAAATATAAATAGTTTGTACGTATTTATTTAGCAGCTTACATTTGCATTTAAGGGTATTAATCATTAATTACTCCAAGACAATCGTGACAATGTTGTTGCATCTTTTAATATGAGTGACTCTACTCTAAAAGCATCAACAGAAGTGATTTGAGAGACAGACGATCAATTTGGAGGTCATGATAAATCAGATATGAATATCATATGTGAATTATAATTAATCAATTAATTTATATCGACAATAAAGAATCGTGCTATTTTTTTCTTATAGACCATTGGTATGCACGATGTTGCATCTGATCAGATGCATGAATTAGAAACGAATCCCATACCCACTGAATCAAAGATACCTTCATTGTATTTAATTCCTTCATATTTAAGTTAGGATTCACTGATACAAATATATAACCTATTGAAAACTTTAATGCAGGAGGACTTACCACTAAATACAGACGTTGATGTCTCGTCAGTAGCTGAACTTACACAATCGGAAGAAATTGCATAAAATATGAATGTTATGTATACAGTTGAAGAACAGAGTGGGACACATACCAATGCACCAGCATCCAGCAAAATTAAGGTCCAATCTAGAGAAACGAAAACTGAAATGGAGGATTAGATCGTCCACACAGTTTCAATTATGGTACTAAATCTCAATCAAGTAATCACTGAAGGTATTTTTGTTTCACAATTTGAGTTGTCCGATCATATGTTGCTAAGCCTAAATACAGAAAAAAGTATCATCGTACATTTATCAGCCACCGCTGATTATGTAACACCACATCTCCCCCTCTATAGGGCAAGGCGTTCAAGTCGTTACAAGGAATCAACATATGAAATCAATTTTGGATAAGATGCTGGTAAATACAAGTATAATTTTTTTTGAAAAAAGTATACATAATGGACCCTAAATAAAAGAAATTACCCGATCATGCTCCCTTCAAAAGTAATTCCTTAAAATGCCCCATGCGGACCAAACAAATTACCCCAAGTACACACAATGCTTTGTCAACATCAATCACATGAATCAATGATTTTTTGTCTCACTGACAAGCATTAATTGCAACATTAAATTTCTCTTTTTCTTTTTTTTTTAAAAATATATTTTTGTATTTTTTTTTCAACTCTGGATGGATACCTGAACCACCCGGCTAAAATCCATCTCTAACCATCTGGGGACTACCCCCGCAACCCTGCGCCCCACCTCTTGCCGGTGGCACTGACGCCCTGGGAGATAACACCTGCTGACCCTGCTGACTGGAAGGCGGAATAGTAGGACAATCCCTAACCAAGTGCCCATGCCCCCTGCACCAATAACAAACCTTGCCAAGTGGAGTCTGATAGGATAATCCTACTGGACCTGATCGGCCACAACAACCTGCACAACCTGACTGCGAGCCTCGAGGAATCTGACCCGTACAATTCCCACTCTGCTCAAAATGTCCTGCACAACCATTCTCTAGAACCCATGGAGCAACTGAAACTGGCCTGGTAGATAAGAAGCAATTGAACCTATTTCTGGTAGAGAATCCCCTACCTTGAGTCTGAGAACCTCAGAAACTATCTTGGCGATGATGTTTCTTAGCACTACCTTCATAAGTCTCACGACATAAACCCTCGATAGCCCAAGCATGATCCACTACCTGAAGGAAGGTAGTCTCAACTACAACCAAATGTTCGATCGCCAAATGGAGTGATGAAATCAAACCCCCAACAAAGCTCTGTACTCTATCAAACTCTGAAGGCATAGTCCTAGAAGTACGCCTAACCATCTCATGAAATCTTGCCTCATACTCTAATACCGACAGATAACCCAACTGAAGAACTGGTAGCTCAACCCTAGCTGAAGCATTGCTCATAAAACTGGGTACTAAAACACCCACCGGAGGACTCAGAGTCCTAGCCACGGTGTCCTGAAGAACAGGAGTAGCTATGAATCTAATCGGAGGCTGGGTTGACCCCACACCCCCTATCTGATGTGGAATACTCTCATTCTGAGGTCCTGGCACTGACGAAAGCACTAATGCAATAGGCATAGAAGCCTCGACATCACCCACTGCCGCACTCATCTTAGGCATTTAAGAAGGAATGAAACAACCAAAGTTTAGAAGTCAATAGAGCCAGGAATGCACAATAAGGAGCCAAGAAGATGAAACTTTTCCTAATAATGCCCAGTATCCTCCCGCAGATATGATACGGACATCATCGTACCGATCCACGAGACTCTACATAGACACTTGCTTCTATACTATGACATCAGTGAACCTAGAGCTCTGATACTAAGTTGTCACGACCTAATTTCTAAGGTCATGATGCCACCTACAACCCCCCCAGTAGGTGAACCAATCCTTGTAGCTCAGAATGGTTAGTAATAGGCTACTACCTAACCAAAATGCACAATAAGCGGAAGCAGAATGTAAAGATAGATAATGCGGAAGAAAATAACCCGAATATATACATAAAAAAACTACACCAACCCTAAGACTTGGTATCGACAGTACAGAAGCTTCTAATAGAGTACAAGTGCTAAACGTAACAATAGATAAGTACAATTGTCTCCGAATATACAAAGAGTATCAGTACAAAAGATGAGATATACACAAGCTCCGACCGTCAGGCGCTCACCCTAGTGTCGAACGTCCTAAGAACTGCATGAGTCTCCAATACGATCAACGGTAATAGCTCAACTAATATCTGCACTAGAAAGATGCAAAATTGTAGTATGAACACCAAGACAATGGGTACTCAATAGGCATCATCAGTCAACTGAGTGCATATAAGATATAAAAATAGTCATAAGAAAAACACAAGAAGGCAATCACAGAAGCAAGGAAGAAGCACAAGGATAGACAACCAAGAGTTATAAGCAAACAATGCTAGCACAGAAGATATAAACACACATGATCACAGGTGAAAAGAAGAAGAACGAACCTAGAGTCCTTGCACAATAATAGTATATAAAGGAGATAGAGTCAGGAACATGGAGGTATACCAGTAACCTTAAGTAAAAGGAAAAAAAGTAAAGCAGTCTAGCAAACTCAAGATGGAATCAACAAGCATAAGTAAATCATAACACCAATCCAACTTCAAGATAGCATAAACAGGAATCCACCTGTGATGACCCTTCCGGTCATCTTTGCGTTTTCGCATTTATTGCACTATTAGAGCCTTTCTGTAGCGGTCCCTAGTCATTTATGGCTTGCTGGGATGGGTGGTTTGGTTCCCTGGCCATTCATTTGGTCGTTTTGACCGTTTGCCAGTTTTAGAGCTTGAACTTAGAATATCGTTGACTTTGGACAACATTCTTAGCTAACGTGCTCAGAATTGAATTCTGACAGTTTTGTTACCTCCAAAGCAATGAGTTTGGTCTAGTTAGACCTTTAGTTAAGGCCTGAGAACTTCCGGTGTAGGTTTTGTGTGGTTTTCTCAGTTTTCAGGCCATTTAGAGTTGAAAGTGCAAATTGGGGTGATTTTCAATGATCGGAGTGTCAAATTCAAAATCCGATAATTCCATCAGCTCCAGAATGTTGAGTTTGGGTTAGGAAGGTGGTTGGTTTAGGTTCCGGGTGAACCAAACTCATTTTGAGCCCTTGAGTTCCTTTTCGTTAGTGTTGACTTGGGTCAACATTTCTCTGAAACGACCTCATATGGGAGTTTCATCAGTTTCGTTGAGTCCATAACATCGTTTCTACTATGTTAGCACTATTGGTTTTTGAATACCAATTTTCGATTGCACCCGGAACACCCCGTGGAGTGTTAGAGAAATTGCAGAAAAATAGTTGAAGGCTAGCCTTCAGCGCAATCGCGCCAAGGCCAGCACGATCGTGCCTCTGCACCTGCCAGCCTTCAGCGCAATCGTGCCCTCCCAGTGTGATAGCACCTAGGCACCTGTCTCCCTTCAGTGTTGTTGGCGCTGGCCGTTTTCCTGCAGCTATAAATAGCTGAAAGTCCATTTTTCCAACCATTGAAACTCATTGTTTCTCACTCTAAACTCAATTTTCTCTCTCCCAAATTGCTCCATATTAATCCCAAGCCTTGGGGGAGTCGATTGTTTGTGAATTTTCCGTGCCTCTACGTCACTTGGTAAGCTCCTTCTTCTCTTGAAATTCTAATATCCTCCATTGATGCTCTAATCCCAAGCTTGGGATTTTATTGTAGTGGCTGTGTTACGGCTTGTGCATGCTCGTTGGGCTGGTGAATTCTTCGTGTTTGCTGAAATTCTGACATTATGGTAAGTATTTCTTGCGCAATTTCTGCTTTATTTTCCGGAATTCCACTCCTTAAACCCCAACCTTTGCGGGCAATTTTGATGGCCTTTTCCTTGGCCATTTGTGCTCAAATTTGGAGCATGCCTCCTTGGCATCATTGAGGTAGTCATGGTTCTTTTCATTTTGTGTTTCAGGTTATGAGCCCCGCAGGCCCGCTTTTGACCCGGATATTGACCCGGCTACAATTGTAGCAATATGGGTATCGTTGGACTCGTCTTAACTTTTTGTCCATGAATTTGATAGTTTGATTCTCGTTTGGAGCTTTTCGGAGTAGCTCAGGCTCGGATATCATTGTTCCCGCAGCTTGTCATTACACGACAGGTAGGTTATGGCTTAACTCCCTAGACTTTGCATGTATCAGGTAAAATTGAACTAGTTGGCACCCTTGGGTAGGGTTATTAGGTTGGTACCACAGACCCTGACCACTTTTCCATGATCCATTCCATTTTTTCCTCCATTGCATGTAGTATTCTCGTTATTTAATATCATTACCCTTGTGGTCCTGTGAGGCCTTGTAGACTCTGGAACATAGATGGTGGGATCATGGGGAATGTCCGCGAGTCTCGGACATAGAATTATCCTGCTAGGCTGGTTATGCTTGCTGAGTAGCTTTGGATCCTGTGCAGGGTCGATAGGTTGATTGTGAGCTGCAGGGCGGCTATTGTGTGTTTGATCATGCCATTTCCATGCATATAGAGAGGTTTTCCCACATTGTACTACGGTTTGGCTTCGGGCATTCTGGAACTGTTTTCTAAACATTGCATGGCCTGGGGGGCCATTTTCGATGGAAATGAATTGGAAATGGTTTTGACTTGTCTTCTGGATCCTCTTGGGGTAAGGAAAGTTTTAAAAGACATTTTTATCTATAGTTCCACTTTTCTCGGCTCGATGGGGTCGGTTACCTTACTTTTATACTACAGCATCCGGGGTGTTGCTGGACTAGGCGGGGCTGAGTACTAGATCTTTTGGGCTTACTGTTTTAGACCTCGATAACCTCTAGGCAGCTTTACTTGGGGATTATTTTGAGGATGCGGGGCATCTTGTATGTTGGTCGGGGGCTGATAACGCCCAAACTACCACTCCAATTAAGAAGCGTAAGCGATCGTTGTCAAATATAGAACCCAACAAAGGTTGGGGTCGATCCCACAGAGAATATGGTGAAAGTTAAGTCTTTAGTGAATTAGTTGACTAATGGTCAACAGTTTCCGGTAAATAAAGGGGGGGTTTTGTGTGATCAACTTGTGAACCAAAAACAAACAATAATGTATGAGAAATAATCAGTAGGAGAATGAACTAGGGAAGTGTTTACCATGGCATTGGTAACAATGTCGATTCTAAGCTTAACCGGGTTCTTTCTATATGCGTGTCACGATGTGATTGAATTAATGGTATCATCTAAACGTTTCTCAACCAAATAGACGAATTTCCTTTTCTATTCTCTCGACCTTGAAAAGGTGTGCTTTTAGATTTCAATCCTAAACATCAAGTAGATTAATCTAGTTACAGCATTAATCATATAAGACGAGAGTTAGTAGTCTCGAATCCTCGTCGTTAATCAAGTTTCCCGGTTTTAATCTCTTTACTCAAGCAAATTAAACCTAGGCATGTTCTAATGTTTGCAACCACTAGAAAACGTTAAGCATGAATGATTAACAACGTAACAATCATATATATTGAACCCGTCGCTACCCGGAATCTATATCGCTACTTTAGCCATGGCTCCCACAACCCTAGTTGTGGGAGTTTAGTTAATCATGCTAGAAGAAGAAGAGAAGAAAGTCATATTCATAATAAAGAGGAAAAGATTCTTACAATATAATGAAACAATCTTCAATTATCCAAGAACAAGAAAACCAAGAGCCCAAGAACAATCAAGAACAAGATTGAGGAGGAAGAAAACGTGTGTAGCGTGTTTCCTCTCTCAAAAATCACTCAAAAACTCCTAAAACTATTGGGTGAACTATTGTAAAAGCTTGACAAATAAAATAAACCTAACATAGGGTATTTATAGGAGTCTAGGAAACAAAGTCCCAAAAACGTTCGGATTCCGCGT
The DNA here is from genome assembly GCA_003996215.1 of Jaltomata sinuosa. NCBI lineage: Eukaryota > Viridiplantae > Streptophyta > Magnoliopsida > Solanales > Solanaceae > Jaltomata > Jaltomata sinuosa. The sequence continues at coordinate 187,083 of QJPP01000584.1, read as the reverse complement.
AGCGGACTGCCTCAGGGTGACGGTTTGGGTGACGGTCCGTCACTGGCTTGACGGACCGTCGCCGGAACCGTCACCACTAGGCAGTGGACTGCCTCAACTTGACGGTTGGGGTTGACGGACCATCACCCACTTGACGGACCGTCGCCTGAACCGTCACTCTTATCCAGAATGTCTTTTTGCTAGTTTTTCCTTCCGTTTCCATGTTTGTCTCCATTTCCTGAAAATCCAACATAAACACATCAAAAACGACGACGGTTGCTTGAAAACGTACGATTGTTCTTAGTTAAAAGGAGTCGAAAGTGCCGTAAAATGGCGGCACATCAACACCCTCAACTTAGACGTTCGCTTGTCCTCAAGCAACATAACATAAAAGAAAAACAACACGATGACTCAACTAAGAAAACAAACTCGTGTTTCTAGCAACTCATGGTCATTCAACATCTTATTAAATTTTAATTCAAGCTCCCTCGTAGCACACAAATGTATGAAACACTAACTTGCATGGATTCAAACATGTCACTCCGATATGATAGACCATTCTACATACACACGCGCAGCTATCCTAACAATCAATAGACAATATAGAAATCTTGGTGCCCTCACCACAAAGAAATCCCACACACAAGATTTGGGACTAGGTAAGCGCTCACACTCACAAACGATTTCAAACAATGCACATGTGATACCATAGGCTTGCCCTTACTATTCTATTTCAGTTCTTCAGAAAGCCGCTCAGGATCACTACAGGACTTGTTTTGGCTTGTAATGAGGCTTCAGGTGCAGGTAGGATGCATTTAGGGGTTAGTGACTAAGCCCTCCTTGGAACCACCGACGTCTTATTACCACATAACTTTTGTCCATCCTTATTCACCTTTTTATTTCCTTCTCTCTAGCTACAGGTGCGGCCTCTTTATTTTGACAATTCTTTTTATTACTTTTTCTATCTTTTTCATCTCTTTTTATTTTTCTTTTCTTTTCTTAGGCACACACCCGAATTTTCATTCTATTCACAACCAATCTTCTCCATCCTCTTTTTCTTATAATTCACCTCTATAGTAGCCACCCTCGACTTAGGCTGATTGCCTGCGTTGAGGTGCACAATGTCCATGGAAGGACCAGGGCCAAAACAGGGTTTACTTCTATAGTAGCCACCCTCAACTTAGGCTGATTGCCTGAGTTGAGGTGCACGATGTCCAAGGAAGGACCAGGGCCAAAATAGGGATTCACGTTAAATAGGAACGGTGATGGGTTATTGAAAGAATAAGATCAATTATGGCTCAAATAGGGACCAAAAGGGATTATTTATATTTGGGCGGTCTTATAGGTTAAGTGGACTGCACACAAAAAGGGCCTGTGATCCTTTCCTAAGCAACCAAACTTCAAACTTAACAAAATAGACCGGGCAATTTCTAGATGCATGCACAGAGTAAGAATTTATAACAATAATCTCGCACACTCTTGGCACCAAGAAACTATACCGCTACCAACTATCAAACAACCGCTCGGCTTAAGCATACTCATTCTATCATAATCACACAATGACATTCAAGGATCCAGACAGTCAATCGTTTCAATATAAGTGCAAGACCAGAAATTTTTTAAAGGGGCGGCCTCATTTTAGTCAAAAGAAACGCCATGATGCTTTGCTATAGACACAAGAAAACAACTAACAAAATTTAAAATAACAACCTAAACATGTCGGTTCTACTAGATAGCACACCGGAGGGAAAAGAAACACGGCAACAAAAACCCTTGGTGGTGATTCACAGGTTTCCCCACACCCTCAACTTAGACTCATGCATTGTCCCCAATGCATCCATATGAAAGCTAAAAACTGTGAGAGAAAGGAATACCTGTGAAGTCAATATGACTCAGATTCTGGAATGATGTTGGAGACCGCCAGGGTCTCCAAAATAGGAGAACTCGATGGAGTGTGTGCACGTGACAACCTCATGTTGCGTTCCAGCTTCTTCTTTCATTGGCTCCGCAGCTAGTCGCGACAACTTCTTCGCTCTTTCTTTGCAGATTCTCTTGCGGTGTTTTCGTTTCTTTGATCTATTTTCACCGCCTTCCTCTACATGTTTCCCTTCTCGCACCATCCTTCTCACAACAGCTAGAGTCTCAACCAAACTCTTCTCCTCTAGATGCACATCCGCAGGAGCTTCCTCAATAACATTGACGACCGCGACCACCCTCATGTCACTTGGTTGCTTCATCAATTTAGACACATCGAACTTGACAACTTCATTGTTTAGTCTGAAGGTCAGTTCGTTTCTTTCCATGTCAACCAATACTCTTGCCGTGGCTAGCAATGGTCGTCCCACGATTATGGGAACTTCAAAATCCACTTCGCAATCCAAGATCACAAAGTCAGCGGGGAAGATAAGCTTGCCGATCTTTACTAGCACATCAGACAATATTCCCACAGGTCGCTTTACTGAACGGTCAGCCATCATCACTCTTATGGACGTTGGTTTAGGAGCTCCCAAACCCAGTTGTTTATAGACGGCTAGCGGCATCAAGTTGATGCTAGCACCCAGATCACACAAGGCTTTCCCGAAGTTGAGCTTCCCAACAGTGCAGGGAACAGTAAAAGCGCCTGAATCTTCCTTCTTTTCGACTAACGATCTAGAGGAAATAGCGCTGCAATGGTGGAGGTTATCTTATGGTTCGAAACTTACCGACCTCTTCTTGGTAATCACGTCCTTCATGAACTTGGCATATCCAGGCATTTGTTCAAGCTCTTCGACCAGAGGGATGTTTATTGATATCTGCTTCAGCATGGTCATGAAATTCAGGAACTTACCATCTTCCGCTTTCTTCTTCAGGCGTTGTGGGAAAGGAGGTGGTGGTCGAGGCATCATAGTTGGAAGCTTTTCAGCTCCCTTGCTTTTCTCCACGGGCTCTAGAGTAGCCTCCTCGACTTCCTCGTCATCCACGATCTCACCCTCTTGAGTCTGAATTACCAGATGTGATTCCGGTAATATTTTTCCGCTTCTTGTGGTGATCGCCATACAACTTGCGTCATTCCTCGGATGAGTAGTGTCGCTCGGCAAGGTACCTGTCTTCCTTTGGTTCAGAGATGCCGAGATTTGCCCCACTTGCTGCTCTAATTGCTTGATTGAAGTGGAATGCGCCTCCACTATTTGACTCATGGCCGATAACTCTGTTCTTATCTCCTTTACCCCAGAGTCAGTCGATTCTACCTTCAGCAGCATCTTCGCCATCATGTTCTCAAGTTTGGACGTCTCTGCCTCGTTGCTAGATTTGTCTCGATTACCAGGTGGTACATACAATCCACCTCTATCGGTGTTATTCCTCCAGTTTCCTTGATCGCGATTGTAGCCAGCTTTCTCATAGTAGTTGTTCTTCTGATAGGTCCGACCTTGGTTTCCTTGGCCATTGGCCTGGAACCCCCCAAGTAATTCGCCTCCTCATCAGTTTCCAACTATGCTGCTCTACCTTGGGAACCCACAGCTTTTACCTTCTCTATACCTCCTGAAAACAAGTGCTTTGTCAGAAGGTCCAACTGCGTTTTCAGATGCGCCATGTCTTGGTCGCGCTCCTCCTCTTTTCTGCGCTGCTCACCTGGCATACCAACTACATAAGTGCTAGCTGCTACCTCTGTATCTCGTGTATGCCAGGCCCTGTTGGTTTTGGTGAGCCTGTCCAAAGTAGTTGTGGCTTCAACAAAAGTGAGACCCATGAATGCACCACCTGCAGCGTTGTCCAACGTCGGCTTGGTAGCCGCATTCAGTGCCCTGTAGAATGTCTGCATCAAGAAATTTTCGGTCAGCTGGTGGTTCGGGCATTGCGTCAGTTTCTTCTTGAACCGCAACCAAGTCTCATGTAAAGCTTCGTGAGGTTGTTGTCTGAAATTACTGATTTCGTCCCTCAACTGTATCATCCTAGAGGGAGGAAAGAACCTTTCTAGGAAAGCTCCTTTCAACTCTCCCCAAGTTGTGATAGAGTCGGGGGTCAGCTCGGTCAACCACAATGCTGCCTCATCAGACAGAGACAACGGAAACAACCTGAGCCTGATTGCTGTCTGACTCACCCCAGGCAACTCAAACGACTTGCAGATGCCCACAAAATTCATCAGGTGCTGGTTTGGATCATCCCCAGCGGCACCACGGAACACTCCTCTCAAGTTCAACAGCTGGATCATCGTGCTAGTGATGTTGAACTTGGCTCCGGGCGCTAGCGGTGGAAGGGCAATGGCGCCCGTAGCGCCAACTCCATCCAAGTCGATATCCTCATCATTCAGCATAACATCATGCTGCAGACCACCAGCATTCAGATTTTGTTGGGCCTGCAGTTCTGCAGCGAGCCTTGCTGCTTCTTGTTGTGCGGCCATATTCCGCCTCAATGTTCTAGCAAGCTCGGGGTCGTAAGGTAATGTTGATTCACCCGAGCGCCGGGTACTTGGCATGCACAACTCTGTACCCTGTCAAAAACAAAAACAACAAATAAACGTAAAAGCAGGAAAGTATGACTAAGAGTCAAATAACCACCCCGGACTTAACAAACAACCGTATTCCCCGGCAACGGCGACAAAATTTGATAACGCTCAAAGTACCACTCCAATTAAGAAGCGTAAGCGATCGTTGTCAAATATAGAACCCAACAAAGGTTGGGGTCGATCCCACAGAGAATATGGTGAAAGTTAAGCCTTTAGTGAAGTAGTTGACTAATGGTCAATAGTTTCCGGTAAATAAACGGGAGGGGGGGGAGGGGTTTGTGTGAACAAATTGTAAACAAAACAAACAATAATGTATGATAAATAATCAGTAGGATAATGAACTAGGGAAGTGTTTACCATGGCATTGGTAACGATGTCGATCCTAAGCTTAACCGGGTTCTTTCTAGATGCGTGTCACGATGTGATTGAATTAATGGTATCGTCTAGACGTTTCTCAACCAAATAGACGAATTTACTTTTCAATTCTCTCAAACTTGAAAAGGTGTGCTTTTAGATTTCAATCCTAAACATCAAGTAGATTAATCTAGTTACAGCATTAATCTTAAGACGAGAGTTGGTAGTCTCGAATCCTCGTCGTTCATCAAGTTTCCCGGTTTTAATCTCTTTACTCAAGCAAATTAAACCTAGGTGCGTTCTAATATTTGCAACCACTGGAAAACGTTAAATCCTGAATGATTAACAACATGACAACATCTATATTGAACCCGTCGCTACCCGGAATCTATATCACTACTTTAGCCATGGCTCCCACAACCCTAGTTGTGGGAGGTTTAGTTAATCATGCTTGTAGAAGAAGAGAAGAAAGTTATAATCATAATAAAGAAAAGAGATCCTTACAATGTAGCGAAAACAATCTTCAATTATTCCAAGAACAAGAAAAACAAGATCCCAAGAACAAATCAAGAACAAGATTGAGGAGGAAGAAAACGTGTATTGCGTGTTTTGCTCTCTCAAAACTCGACTTTAAACTCCTAAAATTATTGGGTAAAGCATGTAAAAAGCTTTACATATAAAATAAACCTAACATAGGGTATTTATAGGAGTCTAGGAAACAAATCCCAAAAATGCTCGGATTCCGCGTAACCGACTGCCTAAGTGTGACGGCCTGGCTGACGGACCGTCACTGGCCTGACGGACTGTCGCCTGGACCGTCACCACTAGGCAGCAACACTGCCTGAACTTGATGGTTGGTGTTGACGGACCGTCACAAGCTTGACGGTCCGTCACTCTGACCGTCACTCTTATCCAGAATGTCTTTTTGCTCATTTTTCCTTCCGTTTCCGTGTTTGTCTCCGTTTCCTAAAAAAAATACAACATAAACACATCAAAAACGACGACGGTTGCTTGAAAACGTACGATTGTTCTTAGTTAAAAGGAGTCGAAAGTGCCGTAAAATGGCGGCACATCAATACCTACTGAGTACCCATTGTTTTGGTGCTCATACTACACTTCTGCACTTTCTGTGCAGTTGTTAGTTGAGCTTTCACCGTTGATCACATTGGAGACTCGTGCAGATTGTTGATATTCGCGACTAGGGTGAGCGCCTGGTGGTCGGGGCTTGCTCATATCTCATCTTTTGGTACTGTTACTCGTACTTTCGGAGACAAATTGTATTATATTTTGTTACTTCTAGCACTTGTACTCTATTAGAAGCTTCTGTACTATTGATACCAAGTCTTGGGGTTGGTGTAGCTTCTTTTATGTATATATTCGAGTTTTGCTTCTACTTTGTCTACCTTTACATTCTACTTCCACTTATTTCTGCTTATTGGTACGTTTTGGTTAGGTAGTAGCCCATTACTAACCGTTCTGGGCTACGGGTATTGGTTCGCTTACTGGGGGGTTGTAGGTGCCATCATGACCTGAGCAATCGGGTCGTGACAGTAGGTCAGAGTAAATTAACACTAGTTTTAACAAGTGAGGAATAAATATAATAAAAATTCACTCAAATGCAGCTCATATAGGTTTAAACTCAAAACAGTCATTCTTTATTTTGATAACCTCATTATAGCCAACTTTCATAAATTATTTATTTTTATTATCCAGATTAATAATTTAAATAACTATAGGATTTCAATTGTTTTTTTAAAAAAAATAATGGCCAATTGAGAAGCAATGCAGTCAAAACAGTAGATGTCGCCAGAATTAATGGATTTTACTGAAAAGTTTTCCAATTTCTTTTGTTGGAGATTTAGATCGAAATTAGTGTCAAAATATAGATTCTTTCAAAATTTATCTATTTATGTATGTTTCATGGAGTGAAAGTGGCCAAAACTCAATATATTTGAAAGATAAAGTTTATGTTTTTCTTAATTTTTCTCAAATCTACGATGTTCTGTAAGAATTGAAAGAAATGGGTTCCAGGTTTATGTAGAGGGAGGTGAGAGGAAACAAACGGTAAAATTTTGAAGCTATTTGGAGGTGGTCTGCCAGTGGCAGCAGCCAGCGGTGACGGTATCGCCGGAGAAGAAAGACCAAATTTCTTTTATTGGAAATTTAGATCAAAATTAGTGGCAAAAGATAGATTCTTTCAAAATTTGTCCATTTATATATATTTGATAGAGTGAAAGTGGCAAGAACTCAATATATTTAAGAGATAAAATTTATGTTTTCTCTTATTTTTTCTCAAATCTTTGAAGTTCTATTAGAAATTGAAAGAAACGGATTGCAAGTTCGTGTAGAAGGAGGTGAGAAGAACAAATGATAAAATTTTGGAGTCATTTAGAGGTGGTCTGTCAGTGGCAGTGGTGGTTCGATGATGGTATTGCTGGAGAAGAAAAGGTCTAGTATAATCATTGTATAATTAATGTATAATTATCTTTTTAATGTACAATTATCATATAATTAATGTATAATTATCTTTTTAATGTATAATCATCATATAATTTATATATATTTATCTTTTTTCATTATATAATGTTTAAATCAGTAACTAGTGTATAGTTATTAAATATTTGATATTAATCATTGTCTAATTATTTTTCTCATTATGTAATGTTTATACACAGGTTATATACTGATTATACACCGTTTTAAGGGATAAACGTTGAATTGCAAATATTTTAATCATGTATAAAAAAAAATTGAAGGAATATAAAAAGTTCATAAAATCTAATATAGTCATACTATTTATGGCTATTTTTTGAAAACATGTTTTAAAGGCTATCAAAAGTTAAAGACTTTGGGCTTGGCTATATATGTGTAACGACCCATACCGCCATTAATAAAAAGTCGCAACAAAATGATTAAATTAATAATTTTTAATAATGTTAAATCATGGGGTTAATTTTATGTTGTTTAAATAAAGAACAAGCATAAAACATATTAATGATAATCTTCCAGCATCCCTCGTTGTGATGAGCCAAAGCTCATTGCGATGGCTCGTCACAGTGAAGAAGGCCTCCTCACAATGAAGCGACCCTCATTGTGATGAAAGATGCAGGGTAGAATCCTAGGATCAGCCTCTTAACTCTTTTATAAAAAAGGATGCTTTCTCATAGAAATGTCTCAGCACTTTTCTAACCTTAGAAAAACAAGAAAAATGAGGAAAAGCTCTCAGAAAGATGGCCGAATTCTCCCTCCCTCGCAGTGATTCTTTCTCCGGACCTTCTGAGATAGGAACAACATGTAAGTTGGGTACATCTTAGTAGCATCTTGATAATCGAGGTAGGTTATGGTTAAACAGTAGCAAGACTTGATTAGTAAGCATAAATTTAGTATAGAAATTGATGGAGACAACATGCTTAGGCCTTCGGACAAAGAATCTAGATAATAATGACTGAATTTAGCTGATAAACTTGAGGTTGTGGATAGTTATATTATTTTTTTGTGAATTGCTTGTGTAAAGTGATGCTTAGGATGTATGAATTGAGGCTTGGACCCTGTGTGTACAGAAGTGGCGATTATATGAATCATAGAGAAAGCTAGGTTATAAAGTAAGCAATTTCTAGAATGAACCCTAACATTAATTATAATGATTTTCAGATATCTATGGGAACTGGTTGTAGCCCTATAGTATTAACTTGGGATTCCTTGACGGTTTGACCTAATAGTTACTCCCTATATTATAGGGTAAAATTGTATCTAACAAGATTTACTTAACAAAAAGACCCAATAATTATGGGAAATTGGTTAAAGGTAAGGGTTAAGACGAATTATGGTCCTATACCCTGAGAATGAACTTTATGTTAAGCCTTGGTAAGGGGGTAGATTGCTAGACGTGAGTAGTGTTGTTGAGACATAATGTTTGATTAACAAGTTTTGTGAAGCCTCATATGCATAAAATGTTTAATTGGATTTGAGACTCGATTTATTATAAGATATGCCATAGAATTGTGTAACTTATGATTTGTCTTCGGACATGATTGAACTATACATGTTTTTCTCTTATGCTTAAATGAATAGGCTGGATGAATAGGAAGTGATAAGTGAACTGAAATGGCTAAGTGTGAATATGACTTGGACACTATATATATATATATATATATATATATATATATATATATATATATATATATATATATTTATATATTTACGAGGGATAGGTGTAAGGGTTTAGTTACATTGATTTGATGTTGATATGATTATTGAGGATCGGATACCATGCCGGTATGGTACATGGACACCTAGGGTGCTCTACAGTTCATGGCTAGTGGGCAGAAATAAGACCTTTAGCATGTGTGTACAATCTTGCATATATCACTGTATATGTTATTTTATTTATAATTGCATGTTTCATTGTATTGGTTCATGGTTAGTCATTGTAAGCTGATATTATGGTTATTACCAAGGCTGAAGGCATTGGTTGCATTGACAAATGATAGGTAGGCTTTGGCTTAGTTCCTTGTGTGGAGAATTCCTTTATACAATTGTAGTAATTCTCAATATATTGTGTTTAATTAATAACACCCTTATTAACCAGGTGGATTGATACGTAGTGACATTTGTTATGTCCATTAGGGTTAAATATACAGTTATTGATAACCTTGTTGTGTGAATCTGTATGAAAATGAGCATTTTGTCTACAACCGCCTTTTGAGTTAAATTTTAAATGAGAGTTGGGCTGTGATTAAGTGCGGTAGTTGCTGGGTGAACTTTAGATATGGGTAGTGCCTTACTACTAAGTCTAGAGGAGGCATCAAACAACGATAGGTGTTAATTAAGAAGAGGGATGTGTGAATTAGTACATACCCTTTGACCGGATTAAATGATGAATTTTTGGGGGATGTTGGGGATAAGTCAGAGGTACTTAGGTATGAATAATTGTATGGCTTATCTTGTTGTATGCTTAAGTGAAATTTATCTGTCATAATGTTAATTTCTGTACATGATTTATATGAACTTATCTCAGTCGGCCGATGATACCTACATGTACTCGTGGTTATACTGATGCTACTCTTGCTACACCTTTCTTGGTGTAGATGAGTGACAAGTTGGCTGAAGTTCGCGCTTGAACTGAAAAGTCTCCATCAACAACTTCTGTTCTCTATTCTTCATATGGGAGTTGTGTCTTTTACATTGTTGTTATGCTTTTCATTAGCAAATCTTGTTCAGAATTAGACTAGATCTTTGGGGAATAGTAGTGTTTTTGTATATTGACAGTTAGTGTGTAACAAACCAGCAAGTGATTTATTGATATTAATTCAATTATTCTTATTATCATCGCCTTTGAAATAATTTTAAGGGACTCTTGTATTTTCATGGTTGGTTGGTTTAGGGTTCTCCTACCCAAATAGACTGGAGTAGGTGCCCGCACGACCCCTCGATATTTAAGATCATGATTGTTGGTATTAGTGCATAGATTACCGATCTCATGTGTACATGAGCAATGTCAAAATAGAGTCCTGCAGATTGGTGTGTTGACGTCCACATCAAATCTTCGGGAAGCTATAGTGGCATCAAGGTGTGGTTTTACTTTCTTCTTTTTATCATGCCATCTTAGTCTGTTGACTCCCTGGTTGAGTTCAGTTAGTATCTAGTTGATTCTAATTGGTATTTGGATGTGATTCATCTATAGTGAGATGGAACTGATTGGTATCTAGTCAATTCCAAATGGTATCTAACCTAAAGAAATTTTGATGATATGTTGACTATGTGATTATATGTATCTCACCTGAAGAAGTTTTGATGATATGTTGACTATGTGATTATGTGTTACTGACAAAGTGTTCAATTTCTTACAATTAGGACCATCATTTGATTGTTATGTGCTTAAGTAAAAGCAAATCGGTAAATTGAAAGGTAATGACCAAGTCGTTATGGGATAAGAGTTATGGAAACTCATGATCAATCTTACAGTTCCAAATTCGTGCATTGAAAGTAAGCAAGGAATGGACTTGTGTCAAAAATTTTAAATTTCCAGTTGAAGTAGCATTTTTCCCAAGACCTCATCCTAACAAGACATTTCTCATTGCATCGGTCCATTACAATGAGGAAAGAGGTCTCTGTATTGAAGATTTTCATAATGATAAGCTAGAGCTTATTGCGATGGTCTATCATGACAAAGTGGCACAAAATAGAATCTCGATCTCAGTCCCTGTTTTGGGACTTCACTCATGTGAAGCAATTTTAAAGAAATTTAAGGCAAAAAAAAGCTATGTCATAAAAGTTTCAGCCTACAAACAAGGGCATTGTTCAAAGAGTTCCACCAACGCCACTGTAAATCCAAAGCAATAGAAATAAAAATCATCTAAAAGTACAAAAGGTAAAAGGTTGTCCAACAGGGCCCTCCATGGGCAATAAAAATAGTAATAATAATGGATAGAGGGTGGGGAGTGGTCTAGCCGCTCCATCAACTCTTGGTGCTCGACCTACTGGACTCCTCCTTGATAGACCTACTAAGGAAGGAGAACTCTTGAATATTCTCATGTAAATTTGGGAATCTTCTTGCCTGGGAGAGAGCCTTTGACAAGGGCCTTGATCCCTTTCCATATCCGCACCATCAATTTGTCCTGAGAGTGTACTTTCTTCCTTTTCACATCTACCTCCTCACGAAGCTCTAATTGGGCATGTACCAGGGCCTCAAAAGAGGAAAGGGGAACAAAGGTACCTGCTTTAATTGATGTTTCGGCAATTGAAAGAGGCACTGACTCTAACGGGGTTGAGGATAATCCCTTCATCATAGTGTTCATTGCCTCCCGCCACATCTACCTCGAGTGACACTAAGGTCACCTTGCCTGATGCCGAACTAGCCCCCTCTCCATTAACACCCTGGACACTACTGATCTACCTCTCCAAATCCATCCTCCTCTTCTTTTGGTTGTGGCTGGAAAAACCTTTCACCTTTGAAAGGTCAAAGGGCTTATCAACGAGGGTGATGTGGTCAGTGAGCTTCACGGGCACATTTGAGCTTATGAACAGAGTAGAGAGGAGTGAAGAGAAAGAAAGGTCCTTGGTATACATTAGCATAAAATATCTCCACTCCTTCATGATCCGTGCTCCTGAATTCACCGGCACGTCCTCTACCAAGAAAGCAACCATCAAGGATTGTGCAAAGGTCAAGTCCAACGTGTTTCTAGAAGGGAGACCCTCTTAGCCCCCAGATATACCACCTCCATGCCTATGGAGTATAGTGAACACTAGTGATCCCTGTTTTATTCCTGACCCAAGGGACTGAATCCCTATGCTCCTCCTCCACCAGTGCCCTCACCATCCATTGCCTATTTGTGGAAGCCCTTTGTGCCCAGTATTCAGTCTCATCATGATTTATCACCCCTAAAGCCGCATTAATTTTGGCAGAAGAAATCCCAATATGCTCACCTCGAATATAGACTATGGGGTTTGAGACCTCCTAGTTAATTGTGGGGATATGAGCACAAAACTCTCGAACCCAGTTTTGATTCACTTCCTTAGGAATATGCACAAAAGGTAGCCCCTAACTTCCACTAGCCAGTAATAGAACTCTGATGCCTTCTCCTTGATCTCCAGCCTATCAGGCTCTCTCCCTGGACAAAAACTTAGGAGGCTCCTCTCCTGGATGAATTCCCTGGCCCTCAGATCTATGTATTACTATTGACTCACCTCGTTGGCATATTGTTCTGTTCCACTTATTCTCCTTCAGCCATGTTCATCTCAACAAGAGGGAAATTAATGGTGTTACTCAATATGCTAACAAATACCTTGTAATTAATCATTAAAGGAGCTAGGAGATCAAAAAGAAGCATGTCGGAAAATTTTCCATGCCACTATTTTTGGACCTTCATCATGATGAACATCACCTCGTCTTGATTAGTCATTGTGATGAGACCGGTCCACCACAATGGTCAATCACGACAAAATTGACAATTAAGACTTTGTCCCAGCCAACCATTTTTTAAAAATGGCAATTTTGAGAGGTGTGTTTCATTTTACTAAATTTCTCCTCATATCGGGCATAACCCACTAACCTACTACTCTTATATGTTGATTTTATAGTGATGTAAACAACAAAATGCAAGCCACAACCATTGAAACTAATTCAAGAAAATTTTCTATCAATACCACCCTATTTTGAGTCTGACTCCATGATCTTTGTGAGAACTATGTAAGGGATAGTGTAAACACATTAACCACGTAAAACTAGTAAGCATGCTTTGTTAAGCTACCTTATAAGGGCAAGAAATCATCGTACGCCCTAAACCCTAATTTCCTACACAAAATCAAGTATTATAAATACCAAATCTATGTACTCTAGATGTTCTAATCATGGTGTAAGTCATGAACAGAGTCCTTACCTTGAAAAACCAATGTAGGAATTGTTGAAGTTGAGAGGATTTTATGTGGAAGTGAGGGGGTGGTTTTTGAAAATGGGAGATATGAACATCTCCCTTTTCTTAAAATTGATTTGATGTGCATCGTGATTAGCCACACTTTATAGTGATGGTCCATTATGAAGAGACTCTGTTAGTCATGATGAGACAACTTGTCGTAATAAGATTAGGCTCACCAAGACAAGTCAGCCTTGGTCCGCACTCCTTTTTAGGTTACAATTTTGTTAAGTCTTTTCCATTTTTTTGGCCTTGGTAGTCTTAAATCTTAAAGTCCCTTAATGAATCCTTCCCTTGATATCAGGGAAGAGAAGTAAAAAGGGAACATGGTTCGTGCCTAATGTTTGGTTTGCCCTAGTTGTTTATTAAAAGCCCCGACAAGGATAAGATGGATAAGAAGTTTTTCTGGTATGATTAAAGATGCAGGGCAAAACCCTGAGATAAAAGATTCAACTTTTAAACTCTTTTCTAAAAAGGAGGCTTTCTCCTAGAAAAGTCCCATCACTTTTCCAACCCTATAAAAGGAAGAAAAGAGAGGAAAAACTCTCAGAAAGAGGGTTAAATTCTTTCTCCCTCACTATGATTCATTCTCCAGACATTCTGGGATAGGAACGACATGCAAATTAAGTACATCTTAGCAGGAGCTGGGAAATTGCGGTAAATTATTATTAAATAGTAGCCAGACTTGATTAGTAAGCATAAATTTAGTATAGATATTGAGGGAAACAACATACTTAGGCCTTTTGGTACGGAGTCTTGATAGTAATGATTGAATTTAGCTGATAAACCTGAGGTCATGGATAGTTATATTATGTTTTTTTGAATTTCTTGTGTAAAGTGATGCTTAGGATGTATGAATTGAGACTTGGACCTTGTGTGTACAGAAGTGGCAATTATATGAATCATAGAGAAATCTAGGTTGTAAATAAGACTGAGCGGAAGCTAAGCTGATAAAACATAAGTTTTAGGATTTATCTGAAAACCTTTGAAGATAATATACATATGAAAAGTAAGACCCAATCTAAAAACAAGATTAATATCTAACTCTATATCTGGAAGCCTCTACTACTGATGAGCGGCTGGGACAAGTCCCCAGCTAACTCTAAATACTAAAACTAAAAATACTAAAAAAGAATGTCATATAAGTCAGTCCTCAAGTGATGAGGACTCACCCCTGGTTATTATTGATGTGGTGATGGATCGCACTGACTGTGATGCTAAGATTGAGAGCCTGAACCTTATATCATAATACGATATAGCGCAAAAAAGTATGCGGTCAGTACTTTGAATGTACTGAGCAGGTGAGATATGCACTAACTTAAGAATCATGAGAAAATATTCATATACTGAAAGCATGGGTGAAAACTGGACTAAGTATAGATGTCTTAGAATGCATAAGTCAAACTATAGAATATAGACTCTTTTGCTGAAGAGGGTGTAAATCATGTTTCTAAACTATAACTGTGAGATCATAATATTTAAACATACATAAAACTGTTACTTGGAGATCTATAAACTAAAAAGATGAATTATGTTTGTAAATCATGAAATAGTGCACCTGAGCTGAAAACTATGAGTCATGCCAAAAGTCATATTTAAAGTAAATTCTTAGGTGAGTTTTTTTACTGAACATGATGAAAACACTGATATACTATACTGAATGCAAGCTGAAAGATATAAGCTGACGCAATGACCAAGTATATACACATGCAACTGTAAAATACTGAACTGGACTGAATAATTGAATACAAGGTCATGCAATAATGATTCTGAACTGTGGGAGCTACTATTAACTGACATACCCCAATCTGAGCTAACTATGGGGCCAACCTATAACCCTGGCTGGGAGGGTGTTCATACCTTTCCAAGGTTACAAATATTTTTTGGCATAGATCCACTAATCTGATGTCCAAAAAGGACTAGGGTGTCAAGCCTAATCTGACGGGTGACCCTTATATAACCTACGGTGGCACCGTAGTTCTAGGACATAGGAATTTCTACTAAAGGTGTCAGCCTAAACTGATGGGTGTGCCTTCATCCCCTCATCTTCTCGGTGCTAAATACTACTCCCAACTGAATAAATAAATGAATAAATAAACTGACATACTGGATAGCTTAAAATACTAATTTTCTAAGAATGAATCATAATGCTAAGATTGAAAGCATTCTATTTTTCTGAAAAGCTATAGGCTGTTAACTGGGTAGTTTCGTACTTTAAAACTGAGTTCTAGTAAATTAGGCTAAATTCTGAAAATAAGTTAATCTATGTGAAAATACTATAATTTCATGCTATGTTCTTGAAAAGAAAGATAATTCATGCAGAAGATATTGTAAATCCAGGCTAAGTCTGTTTCATCTAAATTCTAGATATTTTAAGAAAATATTCGTAAAACTTCATGCAATATCACGTAAATATATACGAGAAACATATGATATCATAAGGAATTCAATTCTGCAAAAACATGTGTGGTTGGGTAAAATCAGGCTAAAATTTGCTTCTTCCAAAAATCTAGGGTTTTAAAATCTAATTACAGGAATTCATGTTAAAATTATTCTAACAAGGATAGTAGTTATATAGAACCATTAATAAATCGAATTCATAGTGAAACACATATTTCGGTAAGAACCCTAAAATCATTTGTAATATCACACTAAAATCTATACTTTGGGCATGAGGGTAAAAGGAAACCCTCATTGAAATCTCACATACATGTTTAATGGAGAATATTGAATTGGAGCTTGGAAGCTTTGGGGAAGAACCCTAGTTGGAAGCTTGAGAGAACGCTTTTTTCTGACTTAGGATTTCTAATTGACAGAATGAGAGAAACTTACTCGTAACTTTCATTTAATCCCACCTAAAAGAGGAAGAAACGACTTTGTTTTGGGAGTTTAAAGAAAAGAACAAAGTTCTAAAGTACTTCTAAGAAAACTAAGTTACAACTGCTAAAAAAATGCATCGCCGGGTTCCACGGGCATGAACCACGGCCCGTGGAATGAACCATGGTCCGTGGAATTGGGATCGTGGTTTGGATTGAGAGTAGGGACTCAGCTGAAACTTATAGAGAATGAACAGATTCTTAGAAATCATAGTTAGCTGAAAGAAACATAAAACTGAGAGGATTAACTATCCGAGAAAGCTATTCTCTTCTAGACTGAACTTACTAGCATGGACCAAACTCAACGTAGGGCCTTTTGACCTTATGAATAATTATCGGTAAGTCTGAACTGATCTGATATGAGGAGTCTGCTATCTTGCTAGCTGAAGCAACTGGACATAAGGTATGAGCACCCAGGGCAGGGAGTAAGAACAAGACTATTCCCGCCTTAAACAATACAGTTGACCACCTTTTAATCTTAGGAATACCTTATTACTTTGATCATCTTATGGATTCTTAGGAATGCCTCATTAGTGCACATATAGATGCTGAGATCTGAGCCTAACTACATTCATTCACCATGTTCAAGCATATCTCAACTAAATCTCTTGCATCTAGAGTTGTCTCCCATGAATACTATTCCTTCTTATCACAAAAGTCAACAAACCTTGAGCTCTAATCAAGGGGTTCAATAGTCACACAAGCCAAAGGCCCACATGTATTTCATTACGACATTCAACCTTATTACTATGATCATCTTATGGCTTCTCGTAGCTAACACTATCTGAGACTTCTCTCTTCTTCCCTAGCATATCTAAAAGTTGTAACTACAAGAACTTTTATAAAGAGATGCACTAAAACTTTTCATCTAACTATTACACATAAATATTCTTTACCTCAGCTTTCATCCACCAGTACAAGCTAAGGTGGAACTAGTACATCAAAAGAGAAAATCCACTACTTCCCATTTAAGCTACTACTTAGCTCCCTCAACTAACACCTATGATAACATAAGCCAAGATCACTGAAGGAATAGAGTAGGAGCATGAGCATGAGCATGAAGGAATACTGATCAGTCTTAACTTACACTTAGCATGATCTAGCCATTCAATGAGGTCTGAGAAGTCAAGTGCAAAAGCCTGAGTATCTCAGATTCTGGACATAAGAAGCATAGTTAGAGTAAGGAAATCATAAGCATGAACCATTTAAGAAATCTAGTCTGAGCATATATATGATGTAGAATAATTTCATTAGCTATTAAGGCATGTCTGAGGACTTAACTAAATACATAAAACTGAGCATATGGTGAGATATGAGTATATATATAACGAGTCTCATGGCATAAAGCTGAGATTCATAGAATCATAGAGTAAGACTAGAATTTTTGTCTGGAGCAATTTCTGTTTGTCAAGGAGCTGAGTATAGACACGAATCTGTATAGAGTGCATGAACTTAGCCATGAGTATGATACAAATACGTCTGAGTATAGTGTCATCTTGACTGAAGTGTTAGGAAATCCGCTGGAATAAGAGTGGATCAATATCCTATCATAGTTCTTTCTAGAATTCTATACTAGTTGAGTCGCAAGACTCAACTTGGTTCCTCATTCTATCATCTCCCCTTTAGCTCAAATGTCACCCCTCTAAGTCTGCAGATCTCTCTCCCAGCTAGGCTATAATCAATTAACTCTTGTAAGGTTGGGGTATCATTGTACTCCTGGACACTAAAATATCCCTAATAGGCTATAACTGAAGATTCTAAACCCTTTCTAGGTCTTCTGCTAAGGCATCTCTTAGCTTTCTCTTTACCCGTAAGGCTATTACTAGAGGATTCATACTCTTATTGGTGCACCTAACCACTTCTTCTAACACTTAGCAATCTAACCTTTGCTTATTCATCTACTAACATCGTATCTATAAGCTTACATCCACCCAAATCAAATGAATTAAAACCACACTATGGGACTCAACATCGTCTATCTATAATCTCTTGAATTCATCTTTAAGATCTCTATATAATATACACATATCCTTCCTCTACATACTACCATGGAACCTACACATAACTTATTTATCTTCCCTCAATGCCAAGGGATTTATCAACCCAATACTTACCTTATTGATATATTACTATGGCTACAGACTTCATTTCATCACTATCCCAATCCTATAACTACCGAACTTCTGAATTCATACACCTAGCTCTGGGGTCATTCTGCTACTTATCACCCATAACATCTCCATTCACACTAACTCTTTAGTGACTATACTACCCAAATGCTTAGGGAACCATACTTTTTAGCTAAGGGCATCATTCATAGTAAAGTTTTTGGAAGAGTGTGTGAGAGCACATTCTACTATAGGCTCAGCTGCACGAGTGGAAAATGGTACCTGCCTTTTGGATCAGTAGACTTTAATGCACTAGTGGGATCCTCTCAAGCCTTTGTGTAGTCTCTCAAATTTTTTGATGACTCTATCTGAGAGCATATCACTAATAGGAATCTAAACTTTACTATTTCCACCACCTCAAAGATGAGGCATGATTGGAGGAATTAGATTAACGCATGAATCTACATAAGTTTCTTAAGGAACAGTTCTATTAAATGATTTGGAGTATGCAAGAAGGGAAACATTTCCCAAATGTCATGTAGCCTACTAATTATAAGTGTGGTGCACAACACACCCATAAGTAAGACTCTACTAGACAAGACTTCACAGACACCCTAGGAAACTTCAACTTTGTGCTATAATACTAAGTTTGTCATGCACAAAGACTACACCCTGGACGTAACACAGTGCTTAGAGCCACAAGTGACCGTAGGCTAACCCATGTCATGGCATAACACTAAACATTCTATATAAATAAGACTGAGTAGAAGTTAAACTGATAAAACATGAGTTTTAGGATTAATCTGAAAACCTCTGAAGATAATATACATCTGAAAAGTAAGACCCAATCTGAAAATAAGTTGAATATCTAATTCCATGTCTAGAAGCCTCTACTACTGATGAGCAGCTGGAACAAGTCCCCATCTAACTCTAAATTAATGAAACTGAAAATACTAAAGAAGAATGTCATAAAAGTCTATCCTCGAATGATGAGGACTCACCCCTGGTAACTGTTGATGTAGCGATGGATCGCACTAACTGTGATGCTGAGACTGGAGAGTCTGAACCTGATATCATAATATGATATAGCACAAAGAAGTATGCGGTTAGTACTTTGAATATACTGAGCATGTGAGATATGCACTAACTTAAAAGTCATGAGAAAACATGTATATACTGAAAGCATGGCTAAAGATTGACTAAGTATAGATGTCTGAGAATGCATAAGTCAAACTGTAGAATATAGACGCTTTTGCTGAAGAGGGTATAAATCATGTTTTTGAACTATAACTGTGAGATCGTGATATTTAAACATACATAAAATTATTACTTGGATATCCATAGACTAAAAAGATGAATTATATTTGTAAATCATGAAATAGTGCAACTGAGCTGAAAATCATGAGTCGTGCCAAAAGTCATGTTTAAAGTAAATCCTTAGGTGCGTTTTTTTACTGAACATGCTAAAAACATTAATATATTGTACTGAATGCAAGCTAAAATATATAAGCTGATGCAATGATCAAGTATATACATATGCAACTGTATATAATACTGAACAGAACAACTGAATACAAGGTCATGCAATAATGAATCTGAGCTATGGGAGCTACTATTAACCGATATACCCCAAGCTGAGCTGACTATGAGTCCAACCTATAACCCTGGCTGGGAGGGTGTTCATACCTTGCCAAGGGTACAAAAATTTACTTGTGTGGATCCACTAATCTGATGTCCAAAAAGGATTAAGGTGTCAAGCGTAATCTAACGGGTGACCCCTTTATAAACTATAGTGGCACCGTAGTTTTGGAACATAGGTACTTCTACTAAAGGTCCCAGCCTAAACTTACGGGTGAGCCTTCATCCCCTCATCCGCTCAGTGCTAATACTACTCTCAACTGAGTAAATAAATGAATAAATAAACTGACATACTGGATTGTAATGACCCTTCTGATTATTTATGCATTTTCCCCTTTGTTGTACTGTTAGAGCTTTCCTATAGCGGCCCCAAGTAATTTATGGCTTGCTGGGACTAGTAGTTTAGTGCACAGACGGTTTGTTTGGTCTTCATGGCCATTTCCCAGTTTTAGAGCCTTAACTTAAAAAATCATTGACTTTAGTTAACATTCTTAGCAATTGTGCTCGGAATCAAATTCTGGCAGTAGTTAACAGTATCTTTTTGGTGCAGATACTAGTGTGAGCTTTCGTTGTTAATTGTGTGGATTCTTGTGCAGCTTTTGGATATTAGAGGCTAGGGTGAGCTCCTAATGACCGGGGCTTGACCATATCTCATATTTTGGCACTGTTGCTCTTTGTTTATTCGGAGATAGTTGTACTTTCTATTTTGTTACCTTTAGCAGTCATATACAATTATAGGCTCATGTACCATCGATACTTGGTCTTTGGGTTATTGTAGTTTCCTTATGTATATATTCAGGTTATTTTCCTTCCGTGTTATTATTTTATATCTGCTTTTGCTTATTTCTGCTTATTATGCGTGTTGCTTAGGTACTAGCCCATTACTAACCGTTCCAGGTTATGGGGATTAGTTCACCTACTGAGGGTTGTAGGTGCCATCATGACCTGAGAAATTAAGTCGTGATAGCTTGTAATTAGAGCTCTAGGTTCTCTGGTGTTATTGGTACAAGAGCAGGTGTCTAAGTAGAGTCTCATAAATCAGTATGATGATATCTGTATCCTATCTGCGGGAGGCTACAGGGAATTATTAGGAAAAGTTCCCTATTCTTGGCTTCTTATCGTGCATTCATGGCTCTATCGACTTTTAAACTTCGTTGTTCCATTCTTTCTTAGATGCTTAGGATGAGTACAACAACGAGTGATGATGAGGCTTTTGCGCATGTTTCTTCAGTGTTTCCTCCAGCGCTAGGATGTTAGAGTGAGAGTATACTGCATCAGTTAATGGGTTTGGGGACAGACGAGCCTATGGTAGGATTGATGGCTACCCTAGTTCTTCAAGATACCATGGCTAAGACTTCGAGTCTTTTAGAGGATGTATTAGTACCACAGGTTATGGCAGTACTCGATTCTGTGAGTGATGCTTCAGTTAGGTTTGAGGTTAAAGGTCTTCAGTGGGGTTGTATGTCAGTTTTGGAGTATGAGGTGAGGCTTCACGAGGTGATTTAATGCACTACTAGGATTGTGCCTACAGAGTTTGAGAGAGTTCAGGGTTTTATTGGAGGATTGATTTCACCGCTCAGTTTGGTGACCGAGAACTTGGTTAAAGTTGGGACTACCTTTCCTCAGGTAGTTGATCATGCTTGGGATATCCAGGGGTTGTGTCACAAGGCTTATGGAGATAGTGCTAAGAGGCATCGTTGTCAGGGCAGTTTTCATTGTTCTCAGTCTCAAGGTAGGGTATTCTCTGGTAGGGGTCGATTTTATTGCTTCCTGTCTAGTAGGCCAGTTTTAGTGGCTCCATAGGTTTCAGAGGGTGGTTGTACAGAGCATGTTGAGCATAGTAGGCATGGTGCAGGTCAGATTTTTCTGGGGTTTGCCTTCATGGCGTGTTGGTTATGATCGCCAGTCAGGTTCAGTGAGATCCTCCTAACAGACTTTATCTGGTAGATGTTGTTTTAAGTACGGAGAGTATGGGCACTTTGCTAGGGGTTTCCCCATGATTACACCTTCCAGTCAGCAGGTTTTATCTCACAGGGTTCCAGTGCCACCGGCTAGAGGTGGTGTGCAGGGTAGTAGGAGTGGTCCCTAGATGGTTAGAGGTGGTTGTCAGCCAGGTAGTTTAGGTATCCGTTGAGAGTCGACAGGTTTGTTCATCAGAGCAAGACTTTCTTGGGTTGCTATAGTTGTAGAGTAATTGATCACTTTTCTAGAGATTGTCCTTGGCACGGGATGATCGAGCCTTCAGCATCGACTACTCAGTCCAAAGATAGACACTGACAGTTCGATGCCCCTCTTGGTAGGCCAGAGGTAGAGGTTCTAGATATCGTTGGTGCAGGTACAACTTTTGTTACCATGAGCTAGTGCTAGCATTGTTTGCTTTGAGAATCTACCCTTTTTCATGTATATGCATATATGCCTACCTGTTTTATGTTTGGTTGCTTTACTATTTGAGTTTGTAGCATTTATGCGTGTAATGTCTTGGTATATTTATTCTTTTTAGTAATGGATAGGGTGTATTGCCTTGAGAGGTGACTACCCGGAATTGTGACTCGTGGGTATGTCTTGTTAGCTTTGTTTCTGGTTTTTGATTTGGTTTTAGAGCTGGTGTGAGCATCTCATTTCTAGCAGTCTTGGGTGGTTTTTGCCTAGGCCATTATCTAGCATTTGCTAGAAGTCTCTTTGTTTGTATGGTGTGCAATCGATGGTTTTGTACTGGGGAAGTTTGTTTTGTCTTAAGGAGATTTTATGGTTATGCAAGTGGGTACTAGTTGGTTTTGCTTTTCCCGAGGGGTTAGAGTCGATCCTTATTATTTTTGGCTAGTTTTGGAAGTTAGCAGGTATATGAGTTATTTTCCTTGTTTTCCCCAGTTTTGATTGGTTTGAGTGTTGATCGTAGCATTGTGGTTGAGTTGGGCATTCGGCCTATTCTTTTCCTGCCTTATCAAGTGACACTTCGAAGCGTGGACTTTAGTCTAGTTAGACCTTTGGTCGGGATTCAGGATCTTTCAATTTGAAATCTCTCTCATTCTATGTTCTCAAGCTATTTGTGCTTGTAAGGTTTACTTTGGCCAATATTTGGAGAAGACGTCCTTGGATGGAAATTATGTTAGCATTATTAGCTCCAAAATGTTGCTTTTGGGCTAGAGGGACCATTGGTTCAAGTCCTAAGGCTTTCAAACTTGATTTTAGCCTTAGGTTCTATTTTGGTTTTGGTTAGTCGAAAGGTTGGTTTTGGGTGCGGGGCCTACTTTTCATTAAATAAACCTTCGATGGGATTTTCATCAATTCTGTTGAGTCTAGAATGTTGTTTTAGGTTGAATAGCATAGTTCATTTATGTCTGTGGGACCCCGAATAAATCCCAAGCGTCCATCCGAGCTTTTTAAACTTAGTTGGTTTTTGCTGAGTTTGTGTAGTTTGGTGTGTCCATAATTACAGACGTTTTTGCCACATTTGCGAAGTTCCTGCATTTACGGTAATTTTTGCTGCATTTGCAGAGTTCTCACATTTGTGGTGATTTTTGCCGCATTTGTGAAGTTTCCTTTGGGTTGTGGGTTTTCACTTTTGTGGAGATCCATCGCATTTGTGATGTCCACATTTGCGATGACTTGTCTGCATTTGTGGAGATCACTATTCATCTGTGCCTCCACATTTGCGATAAAAAGTCCCGCTTTTGCAGAAATTGCTGGCAGTTTATATTCTAAAGCTCCTTTTTCATTGTTCAAAACTCTCCCAAAATCATGTCCTCCATTTTTTTGAGCTCCAAGCTCCTAAACCAGTCCTAATTCTTCCCAAAGCTTGGAGGGTGACATAATTTTGGTCCGTGATCATTTCCCGACTCCAATTTGGTAAGTATCCTTGTTTAATTTCGTTAATTCTCTTTTTAATTCCCCCTTGATTCTTGAGTTTCATGGGTTGTTTTGGAGCCCTTTCGATGGTCCAATTCTGCTCAATTTTTAGGGATGGGCTCCCGGGAATATTGGGAATATCATGGTATTTTTATTTCAGGCTTTGGGTTGCGAGGCCTACAGGCCCTCTTATGACTAGGATTTTAACCCGGCTAAACGTTTAGCAATATGGGTATTGTTAGCCTTGTTTTAACGTGTACATTATGTTCTTGATAGTGGGTTAGCTGTTTAGACTTCTCAAAGCAGTTCGAGCTTAAACGACATTATTCCAGCAGCTTATCGTCAGACGACAGGTAGATTATGGTCTTCCCTACCTTAGACTTTGCGTGTATAGGCTATAACTGTATTAATTAGTATCCTTAGGTTGGATATTCTAGGTTGGCACCCCCGACCTTGTTCATCTCTTCTGTCCGTATTATTTCTTATGCTACTTGTTGTATTCGATATAGTACTATAATATTACCCTTATGGCCCCGTGTGGCCTTTATATAATCCCTTGGACCATAGATGGTGAGATATTTGGGAATGTCTGTGAGTCTGGACATCAAGATGTTATTTTAGGCTGGATATCTATTTTGTAGAGCTAATTGTGCTTGTGCAGGGCCGATAGGTTATTTGTGAGCCATTGGGATAATCTATTGTTTGCAATTATATCATTCATGCAAAAGATTTTGTGCATGCTTTACTACTGTTTTGGCTACGGGCCTACTGTAATTGGGTTTTCTAAAGTCTGCATGGACTGAGGGCCTATTTTAAGTATAAATGACTATAAAAGGGATTTTGAACTGATTTTATGAAACTTCTTGGAGTAAAGAGTATATTACGATAATTTTATCACTGGTTTTCATACTGATACTAGACTCGACTATGCCGTAGTGCTAGACATATATTTTTACTATGGATTTAGACCCGGATACACTCTAAGCACTCTTGATAAGGGTTGTTGAGACTTTGATTACTGATTTAGACCTGGATATACTTCGGGCACCCTTTATAGGGGTTTTGAGATTACTATTACTGATTTAGACCCAGATCGACTCCGAGCACATACTACAAGATTATGATTATTGATTTAGACTCATATACACTTCGGACAGTTCTACTATGAGATGTCACATTCTATACTGTATGTGATCAAGGACCACCATGGATCCTACTGATCTGGATCAGGGGCTACGTGTTGAGTATGCCGAAGAAGGGGTATATAGTGTATTTAAGGTATAGCGGGTGCATCCCTTCATGGGTCCTACTTACTAGGCCTTTAGGTATTGAGGGTAGGTACATACAGGGTTACTATCACACCGGCTCCATCATGTCACATTATCATGCATTTGTATTTGGATTTCATCCTTATTTGTTGTTTGCTCTATGTATGCTCCGATAGTATGGGATGCCAGAGGGTTTGTTTTCACTTGATTCTATTCCTTGGGTGTATGAGTGCTGGTTGGGACTGTAGGTAGTTTATATTACTTTTATCTTATTGTAGAGTTTTTCATGGCCTTCGGTTATCAGTGGTTTAATGGATGTTATCTTGGTGTAGTACTGATCATATGGGCTTCCGATTATTAATAGATTAGTGGGTCCTATCTTGTTGAGGCACTGATTATGTGGCCTTCTGAGCACTTGTGAGTTAGTGGATTCCATTTTATTGTGATACTGGCTAGTGGATTTTTGATTCCTGGTGGTGTAGATTATCCTATCCTAGGGTTGTATTTGTGAGGTAGTTTTCTGACTATTTTTATCTTGAGAGTATGTTTAGCATGATTTCATTAGTTATATTACTTCTAGCATGAGAATGTTTACTTGATTTCCTTTCTTCTTTTTTTACTTAAGGTTACCCATATACCGCCAGCCTTTTTAAACTCTTTGTCTCTATATATATATTGTTGTTGCAAGGATCCAGGTGCATTTTTCTTTCCTTCACCTATGTTTCTGTTACATATATCTTCTGTGACTAGCATAACATGCTTGTGTTCCCTTGGTTTGTGATCCATTCTAGTTTCCATGTGCTTTCTCGATTGCTTCTGTGACTGCTTCCTTGATTATTTGCTATTTACTGCTTTTATATCTTATATGCGCTCAGTCGGCCTATGATGCCTACTAGGTACCTGTTGCTTTGCTATTGGTGCTCATACTACACTTCATCATCTTTTTGGTGCAGATACTAATGTGAGATTTCGTTGTTAATCACGTGGATTCTCGTGCAGCTTTTGGATATTAGAGGCTAGGGTGAGCTCCTAATGACCGGGGCTTGACCATATCTCATCTTTTGGCACTGTTGCTCTTTGTTTATTCAGAGATAGTTGTACATTCTATTTTGTTACCTCTAGCAGTCATATTCAATTATAGGCTCATGTACTATCGATACTTGGTCTTTGGGTTATTGTAGTTTCCTTATGTATATATTCAGGTTATTTTCCTTCCGTGTTATTGTTTTATATCTGCTTTTGCTTATTTCTGCTTATTACGCATGTTACTTAGGTGCTAGCCCATTACTAATCGTCCCAGGTTACGGGGATTAGTTCACCTACTGAGGGTTGTAGGTGCCATCATGACCTGAGAAATTAAGTCGCGATAGCTTGTTATTAGAGCTCTAGGTTCTCTGGTGTTATTGGTACAAGAGCAAGTGTCTAAGTAGAGTCTCATAAATCAGTATGATGATATCTGTATCCTATCTGCGGGAGGCTACAGGGCATTATTAGGAAAAGTTCCCTATTTTTGGCTTCTAATTGTGCATTCATGGCTCTATCGACTTTTAAACTTTGTTGTTCCATTCTTTCTCAGATGCTTAGGATGAGTACAACAGCGAGTGATGATGAGGCTTTTGCGCATGTTTCTTCAGTGTTTCCTCCAGCGCTAGGATGTTAGAGTGAGAGTATACTGCATCAGTTAAGGGGTTTGGGGACAGACGAGCCTCTGGTAGGATTGATGTCTACCCCAGTTCTTCAAGATACCATGGCTAAGACTTCGAGTCTTTTAGAGGATGTATCAGTACCACAGGTTATGGCAGTACTCGATTCTTTGAGTGATGCTTCAGTTAGGTTTGAGGTTAAAGGTCTTCAGTGGGGTTGTATGTCAGTTTTGGAGTATGAGGTGAGGTTTCACGAGGTGATTCAATGCACTACTAGGATTGTGCCTACAGAGTTTGAGAGAGTTCAGGGTTTTGTTGGAGGATTGATTTCACCGCTCAGTTTGGTGATCGAGAACTTGGTTAAAGTTGGGACTACCTTTCCTCAGGTAGTTGATCATGCTTGGGATATCCAGGGGTTGTGTCACAAGGCTTATGGAGATAGTGCTAAGAGGCATCGTTGTTAGGGCAGTTTTCATTGTTCTCAGTCTCAAGGTAGGGTATTCTCTGGTAGGGGTCGATTTTATTGCTTCCTGTCTAGTAGGCCAGTTTTAGTGGCTCCATAGGTTTCAGAGGGTGGTTGTACAGAGCATGTTGAGCATAGTAGGCATGGTGCAGGTCATATTTTTCTGGGGTTTGCCTTCAGGGCGTGTTGGTTATGATGGCCAGTCAAGTGAAGTGAGATCCTCCCAACAGATTTTATCTGGTAGATATTGTTTTAAGTACGGAGAGTATGGGCACTTTGCTAGGGGTTTCCCTATGATTACATCTTCCAGTCAGCAGGTTTTATCTCACAGGGTTACAGTGCCACCGGCTAGAGGTGGTGTGCAGGGTAGTAGGAGTGGTCCCTAGATGGTTAAAGGTGGTTGTCAGCCAGGTAGTTTAGGTATCGGGTGAGAGTCGACAGGTCTGTGCGTCAGAGCAAGGCTTCCTTGGGTTGTTGTAGTTGTAGAGTGATTGATCATTTTTCTAAAGATTGTCCTTGGCGCGGGATGATCGAGCCTTCAGCATCGACTACTCAGTCCAAAGATAGACACCGACAGTTTGATGCCTCTCTTGGTAGGCCAGAGGTAGAGGTTCTAGATATCGTTGGTGCAGGTACAACTTTTGTTACCATGAGCTAGTGCTAGCATTGTTTGCTTTGAGAATCTACCCTTTTTCTTGTATATGCATATATGCCTACCTGTTTTATGTTTGGTTGCTTTACTATTTGAGTTTGTAGCGTTTATGCGTGTAATGTCTTGGTAGATTTATTCTTTTTAGTAATGGATAGGGTGTATTGCCTTGAGAGGTGACTACCCGGAATTGTGACTCATGGGTATGGCTTGTTAGCTTTGTTTCTGGTTTTTGATGTGGTTTTAGAGCTGGTGTGAGCATCTCGTTTCTAGCAGTCTTGGGTGGTTTTTGCCTAGGCCATTATCTAGCATTTGCTAGAAGTCTCTTTGTTTGTATGGTGTGCAATCGATGGTTTTGTACTGGGGAAGTTTGTTTTGTCTTAAGGAGATTTTATGGTTATGCAAGTGGGTACTAGTTGGTTTTGCTTTTCCCAAGGGGTTAGAGTCGATCCTTATTATTTTTGGCTAGTTTTGGAAGTTAGCAGGTATATGAGTTATTTTCCTTGTTTTCCCCAGTTTTGATTGGTTTGAGTGTTGATCGTAGCATTGTGGTTGAGTTGGGCATTCGGCCTATTCTTTTCCTGCCTTATCAAGTGACGCTAGTAGAGATATGGGAGCTAAGGGAATAGCTCCAGGATCTTCTGAGAAAGAGTTTGTCAGGTTCAGGGTATCTTTGGAAAGGGTTTCGTTTGATTTGAAAAAGGAGGGAGATGACTCCTACTAAATATGTATGAGTTATTAGTAGCTGACTGAAGTGACGACTGAGGGTTTGCTTGGGTTTTTGTGTTGATGACTTAATTCGACCGACTACAGAGTGTAGTGGAATTTTCCTTAGATAAATTTGAGGTCAGGATTCTGTCTGGTAGAGATTGGGGTGGTAGGCTTTTCCAGTACTACCTTTGGGGGCTGTTGCTTCTGCTATGATTGTCCTTGTTATATTCTTTGGGTGACCCAAGTCTCAGTAGCATCTAAGGATTTGGCAAATTATATATTCAGAGCCCATTTGGCTCCAGCTTCAATAGTGTTCATCGATGGCGTATGAGTCTACTCAGGGGTTTGACAGAGGCATTTATTGGTAGTTGGAGTTGGGTTTCAAAATCATAGGTTAGCAGGTTGCTTTAGATGATTCGTGGAAGTTTCTCTTCGGGTGAAGCATCTTTGAACCAGAACGCAATGACTGCGGACAACATAGCTTCTCTATTTCAGTTTCAAAGCAGCTGTTGGCCTTAGACATCCAATCCTTGGCTAACCATTTGATCAGGCTAGACTTGCCAGACCCCTGGGGTGTTCTTGTCAGTGCGAGGTCCATTCTACCTTGGTTGGACAGATTCAGCGACGTCAGATCGAGGATCAACGGTTGTATGTTATACGTGATCAGGTTGCGGGGATTGAGGCTAATAGGGTTACTTTGGATTCTGATGGTACTTTGAGAGTAATGGTCGCCTTTGCATTCTGATAATTTGAGGTTTGATTAGTTGATTCACTGAGGGTTTTCTGTTGCATGGGATTCCAGTGTTTATTAGGCTTTGGCAGTAGTGAGCCTGAAGTCTCGGTATGTTGAATGCTTTCTGAGTTAGTGGTTTGTGTACTGGTACAACAAAGTGGGTGTTGTGAGCCAGAGGGTGAGTTGAAAGATTATGAAGTTTTCAATAGTTAGGTGGTGACCTTGGTCTTCAGGCATCCTTTCCTTTGCCTGCAGGGTGTTTTGACTTGATATTTGCGGCATGGAGGACTTTTTTCTGAGGCGATGCTAGTAAGGTGATTTTAAATCCAAATAGGGTTTGAGTATTTGGAGCAATAACAGTATTCTTAGAGTATGGAGCTTAGTTGATGGTGACGAACTTCATGGTAGGCTTACCACACTCCTTGCAGAGATTGGATTTTGGTTTGGATCTTCTTGGGCAGGTTGCCTTAGTCTATTCACTTGCAGACAATTCACACTTGGCACGGTTCAGCTGGGTTGGTTTTGTTCTACATTCGGGAGGTTCTTCGTTGACACAAGGTGTTCATGCATGTCTTTCCCAACCCTGATGTGCAAGATTAAGTTGAGCTCCGATGGTTAGTTCAGTTGGGATTAGGTATCAAGATTTACCTTAGCAAAGGTATCCATCCTTTGGTTGGATGTCCGCATAATTTCTTTGTATTTAGGGTCGTCACAATATGTTTTTTCCCTAAATATTTCTCTAAGGTATGACTATAGAGGTATATTTGTTAAAAAAATATAACGGAGGATAAATATAGCTTCTTTTTTTTATAGTAAAGGGATAAGTATGATCCTTTTTCGTATTTTTTATTGGTCACACTTTAATAGATAGACTTTTAAAGGGATATAGTATGAGTGACTTTTTTATTTCATAATTAATTTTATTAAAAAAAATTCAATAAGTGAGTGACGTTTAATGAACTCTTAAGAGAAGAGAAGTTGAAAGAAGAGTAATATACATGAAAAATAAAAATATATATAATAAAAATTGAAACATGAATAGTTTGGGGTGTGAGCCTATGTAGAGAGAACAAAGAAGGAACATGTGTAAATGACATGCAGAGAGAGCAGAGGTTGCAGTGAGGAGTTGAATTGATGTTTACAGTGCCAACTAGAAGTTACAAGTGTTTGCAGGCCTTCAATAAAGTCAACCTAATTAATTGCGACTTGATTAGAACAAAACTTAGTTAATTAGGTTGTCCCTGTGAACAATTAAGAGAATTTTATTATATTTTTCCATTTTACCCTTACTATTATAACTACATTAAGTAGGAGTAGACAAATTTAGGATTCCAAAACATCATTAATAAGGTTAATTTATTAAAATAAACTTTTAATTTTTTTGTAAGGAGTGTATCAAATCAACAAGGGTCAAGTAATATTAAATGGAGAGAGTACTTGTAAAAGACACATGTCGTATTTAAACTTTGAATTGATTTCTATTTTTTCTAATCCTAAGAGTTGCCTAGTCTAGTATTCCCTCTGGTCCAATATAGTAATGAATTGTTGACATTTTTTTATAGTGTAAAATAAATAAATTTCTCTGAATTTGAGAATATATTAAAAAAAAAATTCAGAATTGCACTTTTTTTAATAGGGTTTTCAACTACTTTTAAATCTCAAATAATAAATATCTCTACTTTTAAAAAGAGTTTGGAAAGAATCAAAAGGATAATATTAATAAATTACCATTTAATTAATATCTCTATATATCTTTCTTAAGAGGTGTGTCACACACCCACACCTCAATAATTCAATTATATTGGACCAAACAAAATAACTATTAGCAATAATTTTGTAGTCATATATTCGCACTTGCAAAACATTAGTACAAGTAATGAATGTAATAGGATGTTGAAGCAATTTCTTTTTTGACTAATTCCAAATTACCCCTACGTATTTTTTAAGACCTAGAGGAGAAGGTTATCTTTCTTGACATCTTATTTTCGCCATTTGTATTGACAATAAAGTCAAGTGTGTAAAACAAAACAAATTAAAATTTAGGAAAAGAAGAACAAAATTCCATCATTCAGTTTAATAAAACAAAAAAGAAAAATAGAAAATGTAGGTGTAATCATAAAACAAGTAGGCCCTTATTTGTGTTGAGAAGGAAACTGATAAA
Organism: Jaltomata sinuosa; assembly: GCA_003996215.1. Taxonomy (NCBI): domain Eukaryota; kingdom Viridiplantae; phylum Streptophyta; class Magnoliopsida; order Solanales; family Solanaceae; genus Jaltomata; species Jaltomata sinuosa. The sequence continues at coordinate 155,760 of QJPP01000584.1, read as the reverse complement.
AGGTGCACTAATCCCAAGTGCAAAAATGTTTTTCAACGATAAGAAAGTGTCGTAAGGGTAGGTAATAAATAGTATAATAATCATAAGTTAAAATTCCACTTAACTTTTTTTAATGAAAAGGTTGGCCTTGTAGGCCTTTTATTACCAAACAAAAAACTACAAAAGGCAAGAGCCCAGTTCAGAGGCCCATACCCGAAGAAAATAAAAAGAAATAACTAAAAACAAATGAAATAAGAAAGGTCTAGAAACTAAAAAAGAAAAGTCGCATTTGAGCTTCTCATCTCCTGTTACCAGCTTCGAGTGTCATCTGCATCGCAGCAACAGGGTCCGAATGGCCTAAAGAACATGAAATCGTATCTCCCTCAATCTGTATCGACCTCCTACAATCACTGAAATGGTGAAGCTTTGGGTGTATTTCGCACAAGGCATTTTCGAGTCTCACAAATGCCATGAAATTATCCCAAAAGAAGACTTCTTCGACTCCACCATTCATAGATCTGGGCTTTATAATCGAGCTAAATACTATTTACCCTTCTATCTAAGTAGATTTATCCAGTTGTGATTTTCAATTTCACCCAAATCATATCTCCTTGACAGGTTGAGATCAGCAAGGAGCTAATACCACTGTCTAAGAAGAATAAGATGAAGGTTCCATTTCGAGTCACGTCGAATAAGTGCCAGTGCAAGATTTCATCCAGCATTTGAAATTTCTTTTGTGCTTTGCTATCGCTCCTTCTTGCTAGTACCTATGCGTGTGTCATTATTTCTATTATATAGACTGTATCTATGTCCATTGTTGCTTTGCCTTGTTCTTTATGATCTAAATTTTTGAGTAGTTCCATGATTATGCCTTTTGTTTTAGTGATGATCCTTGCTTTATCTGCTTGTCTTTGAATTTTTTGTGTTACCTCCCCTCTGCTTGTCAATTGTTAGGATTGTTTTTGCCTCCCGTGGTAATTCTTGTGTTGATAAGTATGTAATTCTGTCTATTCCTACAAAAAAGAAAACCTGGTTAGCAATAAAATCCACCAATTTGTTGTCTTCCCTGTACACATGCTCCACCACTTCATTCACCTCCCTTATCAGAACTTTGATTTTCTTAATCTCTATTGCCAAATTTCAAGGCACTTCCCATTTCCCATTTAACATGTTCTTGACAGCCAATGAATCTGTTTACAGAATTATAGGTAGACAATTGTGTTCAGTATTGTACTCCAAACCCATCTTCAGAGCAATCACCTCAACCATTAGATTTTAATTATCACCCATGCTCCTCACCTCAGCATAGATTAGGTTCTCAGAATCATCACTCCTTATGCAAAAAGCACCTGAACTAGGTCCAAGGTTACCGTTAGAAGCACCATCAGAGTTTCATTTAATGGAACCCAAGTTAGGCATTTTCCAGTATACAGTCTGACTTCCAATACTAGGGGAGTAATCTTCTAAAAATTTGATCAGATCGGGCCAATAAGAAGAAAGATTAACTAGTCAGGGGTAGAGACACTTGACCATGTAAACTGCATTCCTATTAATTTCTATTCTCATGCTTCCTTGTGACATTATTCCTTCATGTTTTATCACATTTCTCCTTTTTCATACCCGCCACAATATAAATAAAGGAATAGCCTTAAACAGAGGTTTTATCTTTAGCACACAGTCAGCTTCCCACCATTTTACAACACTGTGTTTGATCTGAACAAATAGACCACTGATCCCTGCAGCTGCTGCAAATTCCTGCCAAATATTGTTAAAAATAACACATGTCATAAACAGATGCTCAATTGATTCCTAAACCCCATTGTTACAACAACAATAAATCACATTGTCAGTGATTCTATTTTTAACCAAAACTTCAACAATGAGAATTCTCTTCTTCCATAGCCTCCATATAAAGAAAGAGACCTTGAAAGGCATTCCCTCCATCCAAATTTGTTTGAACAAATGCTGAAAATGACCTCTTTCTCTAACTCTCCTAATCATACCTTACATTGAACTTTCTAGATTTATTCAACATCCACCATGGCTTATCCCATTCTCCTGACTCTTCCCTACAATTCACATTAGTCACTATATGATTGCATATTTTAGCATTAAGTGTTTGTTGCAACCGTCCAACATTCCAGTTACCATTATCAAAAAATTGATTGACCTTCACCAATTGTAGATTCCTATCAAAGTTCACAAGAATAACATAATATAGGAAACCCAATTGGGTCCAGTTATCATACCACATACAAGAATATCCACACCTGGTTTTCCACCATATCTGTTGGTCAAACATGTTTCTAGCTTCAAGCATATACTTCCAGGTCAAAGAACCCCATTTTCACTCCACCATTTGAGGCTCCACTTTCTTACAATAATTATTCACATAAAATTAGTCCACAAGGATTTTTAAGTTCTAAATATCCACCACAACATGACAAATAATGTCGTAGCCACATCAAACAATGATCTAAAACTTAATCCTCCCTCCTCTTTGGGCAAGCAGATGTCAGACCAAGCAACTCATTCTCTTTGAAACTCCATAAGAATCTTGCAAAGACTCTATGAAGATCATGTAAAACACCTTTTGAAGGATTAATAGCAGACAAAAAGTAAATAAGAATACTATTCAAAACATTGTTGATAAGTACTGCTTTATCACCAAGGATAGAATCTTTCCCTTCCAACTTGCAATTTATTTTGCACTTTCTTCATCAATTCTAAAAAATGCACTTTCTTCTTCTTTGTATTACCTATAGGACAACCAAAATTCATGAGAGGGAATTTACCTCTAGTAAAACAAGTACATTTCTACATCTCTCTGATATGAGCATGAGCAGTCTTGTGATATACAAGGAAAGCACTTTTATCCTTGTTTATCTGTTGACCAGATTGTGTTTCATAATCTTTGAGGATCTCCATCACCATCTTTAGAGATGTCCTATCAGCAGATACAAAGATGATAGTATCATCAGCATATGCCAAATGATTGATATTATCACTCCATTTAGGCATGCCAAAACCCATAAATTCTGGATTAGCAAAAAAAGAATTTAGGGCTTTAGACAATACTTCAGCAGATAAAATAAACAAAGTTGGGGACAGAGGATCTCCTTGCTTTACACCCCTTGTAGAGTGGAAAAAACTTTGATCTTCCCCATTGATAAGGACAGAGTACCAATTATTTGCCACTAATCTCCAAATCTTATCAACCACACCTAAGTCAAATCCCATTTTCTCCAGCACTTTTATTAGAAAATTCCAGCTCACCCTGTCATATGATTTTGCCATGTCAAGATTTATAACCACATTTGTTGGCTTTTCTCTCATTCTGATATCTGTAATAATTTCTTCTGCTAAAAGCACATTCTCTATAATATTTTTGCATCTTACAAACCTTGACTGATTTATGGATATTAGAAAAGGTAGCAGACCTTCAAATTTATCATGCAACACTCTTAATATCACCTTATTTAAGATATTACTCAAACTAATTGGCCTCATATCAGAAAAGGATTGTACGTTATCCTTTTTTTGGTAAAAGAACCAGATTAGTATGAGTGATTAATTTTGATGGTGTACATCCCCTAAAAAGGCAGTAACCACATTATATAGATCATCACCCATAATATTCCAGCAAGTCTAAAATATGGCATGTAAACCCATCCGAGCCACTAACACTATCTCATTTTGATTCAAATACTACCTTCTTAATTTCCTCCATGGTAGTGATGACATTAATACATGCATTGCTTTATTCTATTATGACAGAAGGAATATGTTGAATTAAACTCATTTTCACCTCCATAATGGTTTCAGAAAACTATTTCTGAAAGGACACAACTTCAATAGCCACCTCAGTGCCTTCTGCCCATAGCCCATTAGCTCTCACGATTCTGTTTATTGTTTATATCTTCCTTCTCCCTTTCACTAGGTTGTGAAAGAATTTTGTCTTTCTTTCCTCTTCAGAAAACCATGTATGCCTGATTTTTGCATCCAAAATTCTTTTTCATTGTGTAAATATTGCTTCAACTCTGCCTGTGCCTTCTGCAATACCATTCTACTAAGTGCTGATGGATCTTCTTCAAACAAATTTTTCTTACGTCTAACAATTTCTTCTCTAATAACCAGTTGCTTAAAAATATCACAAATTTTTCTTTGCTCCAACTGGTTAATGTAGCTCTGGTTCTTTTTATTTTTTGCTTCAAGTTAATGAATAGGTCAGATTCTTCAGAAACCCAACTTGCACTAACTACCTCCTGAAATTCTTCTTTTTCAGTCTAAAACATTAAAAATTTGAAAGACCTACTTACTATCCCAGATAGATCACCAAATGATAAAAGTAATGGGGCATGATCTAACCCAGTTTTTGCCAGATGTTTCCACTTTTATTTTACTATTTATCCCCAAAAAAACTTGATTAAATAGTAGTCTGTCTAGTCTTTTGAAAATGCATTCATTATCCACTCTACCATTCAACCATGTAAAAGGACTACCTTTAAAGTTAACATCAAAGAGTTAGAACAAAAGGCAAAATCTTCAAATTCATGTGGATACACAGGGAGTCCACCAATCTTTTCTTCATCACTCAGAATGTCATTGAAGTCCCCACCAACTATCCAAGGTATATATAAATTCAAGTTGATGCTATATATGTCATCCCAAAGGATTATTCTCTCATGTGCATCACATTTAACATATCCCATAGTAACAACTAAAGACTGCCCAGTTTTTTGAAAGTGCAACTGTAAGGTCAGTTGCTGTTCAAAATCAAAAATCACTCCCACATGAACATGTTCTTGAATAAATACCCAAATCTTTCCATTTAGATTATAGTTTGCATACTACATTCCTAACCTTCTTTTGTACTTGTGTATCTGTCTTGCATCCTGGAATGGTTCTATGAGAGCAATAATTGAAAATTTATGAAACTTGTGTAGCATCTGTATCCTATGGAATGAATTTTGAGTCCTTACAGACCTCACATTCCAAAATAGAGCTTTCATCTTCATTTATTACTTGATTTGGTAGATCTCTTAGGGTTAACCCTAATAGGTTTATTTTCAACCTTGTTTTTGCCTTTGCTAGCCTTGGAGACTGTTTTTTGTGACAATCTTACCTCATTCATCACATTAATATCATTGCTATGATTTTTCTCTTCATCCTTTTCCTTCACTATATATGTCTGCTCATTAACCCTTGATTGAACTATACTTGTATCCACCTGATGTGAAATAATATCATATAAGGTCCTGACTGGTAATGTTATCTTACAGGTTGAGCTATTTTCTGAGACTACAATGGCAACTTGGTCAGCTTGCTGTTCTAATATGATAGAGTTGGAGGGTAGAGCTGGATATCTACCCACTGTACCTTCTTTACCTTCCATTGCATTTGAGCTGTACACCAAAAGAGGTGTCTGATAAGTGGCATTGGCCAATTTTTTTTGTATGTCTATAGCATCTGCAATCACTATGTCCTTCTCTTCTAATATACATGGTATTCTGGTACATGCTATTGATAACTGCCCTGCTTCTTCATTGTGCTGAATTGGATGAGAGATTATAAGGCTGATGCACCTTGCCAATGCTCCTGTACTCTCACTTGTGGGTTCATGCTCCTGTGCTTGAGAGTCAGTAATAGATGTACTCCTTTCTTTTATGATTTCTGCATTTATTCCCCCTTTGGACTTGTCTTCTTATTGCATGCCATCATGTCTTTTTTCATGTTCATCAGTCACATCTGTCTTTTCCTTATGTTGTGGGTGTCCTTTCTGTATTTCCCTATTGCTGATCTTCCTTTTTGTCATGACCCGATTTCTCAGGTCATGATGGCACCTACAACTCTCCAGTAGACGAACCAATCCCCGTAGCCCAGAACGGTTAGTAATGAGCTACTACCTAACCAATACGCATAATAAGCAGAAATAAGCGGAAGCACAAAGTAAAGATAGGACAAAACGGAAGAAATAACCCGAAATATATATACATAAAGAAACTACACCAACCCCAAGACTTGGTATCGACAGTACATAAGCTTATAATAGAATAGAAGTGCTAGAAGTAACGAAAGACGAGTACATATGTCTTTGAATATACAAGACTAATAGTACAAAAGATGAGATATAGTCAGGCCTCGATCGTCAGGCGCTCACCCTAGTCTCGTATATCTCCAAAAGCTGCACGAGTCTCCAACGCGACCAATGACAAAAGCTCAACTAGTAACTGCACCAAAAAGATGCAGAAGTGTAGTATGAGCACCAAGACAATGGGTACTCAGTAGGCATCATAAGCCGATCGAGCGCAGAGAGATAATATATAAGTAATACATTACAGGAAAGTAAGCAAAAATACAGGGATCCACCTAAATCTAGTTACAAAACAAAAAAGAGAACAAATCGAACCAACAAGAAGGAACAAATAATAGAATCAATCCAGAAAACCAACAATCCAAGTGCACTCAAACCAATGCAATGCGATGATATATGATGTGATGTATGAGTGCATGATGATATAAGCCCGAAAATACCTCATCGGACTATGCATATATATATGAATAGTATAAACCTGGAAATACCTCATCGGACTATGCGTATATATATAAATAGTATAAGCCCGGAAATACCTCATCGGACTGCATATATATATGAATAGTATAAGCCTGAAAATACCTCATCGGACTATGCATATATATATGAATAGTATAAGCTCAAAAATACGTCATCAGACTATGCATAAAAGAATAGGCACATAAGATTGCATAATAGTATTAGCCCGAAAATACCTCATCGGACTATGCATATAAGAATAGGTATAGTGGAGAAAAGATCCAGAAATACCACTCGAACCGGCATGAAAGTAATGTTATCTCTTTCTGTTCCAAAACCCAGTAAAACCCCTTTAAAATTTGAAATCCATGAATATCACAAAATCCTCAAGTTTCAAACCGAAACCCTAAAAAACCTTTCCTTTTCGTGCCGCAGGTATATTAATGCAATATGAACATGCAATATCCCAAAATCACAGAAGATATCACGCCACAAGGCAATTTAGGGTAAAGCACCCTTCAACCAAGGAAACTGACCTGGGACTCCGTCCAAATCCAAGTTATGGCCTCGGGCCTAAAATTTACACACAACCAGTAAAAGCCAGAAATAACAGAAAGATAACCATAAAAATAACTACATGCATCTACTCTACCTCTAAAACCTCCTAAAAGCATACTAAGGATTCTACGCTAGCCACAGTGATACTACAAGCTCTTAGACTAAGGATGACAGTAATATTCCAAATCTAATAATCGAAATGGCCAATTTAATACAAGTCATGAGATTTAAGCCTAATTCTATCTATAATCCAACCTAACATTCCAATAACATATAAATATATATAATCTGACTATACTCAGTCTAGGAAGTAAACTGTAGCCTACCGGAATGGCCGAGCACGCACGCACAATCCAATCCACAAGACCGAAGTCTATCTCTACTGAGGAGTATCTGCAAGCCGCCACACTATCAAAACAAGAATCTACTAATTAATACGAGACTAACGATACCCATATTGCTATAAAAATAATCGGGTCGAAATTCAGGTCACAAACAGGCCCGTGGGCCCCGGACCCAAAACCAAAACAAAAGACACACACGTGTTTCCTACCATCCCGAGAGAACATGCTCAAAATTTGAGCAGGAACAGACAACAATTGAGGCTCAAAACAGCCCGCTTAAGCCAAGAATTAAAGATGGAATTTTAAGAAATAAATCCAGAAATTGGGCAAGAAAGTGTACCACAATGCGAAAAATTGCGCCAAGGAGGTAAATTGAGCGAGCCCACGATCATGCAATCACAAATGGGACAGATTCTACAAGAATCCCAAGCTTTAGGAAATGAGCAATAATGGCGGATTTAGCGAAGGAATTACGAGAATAAACACGGAAGGGGGAGAGAGGTGACGAGGGGACTTACCGGATGACGAACACTTGTGCAAAGAAGCTGGAAATTAGAGTTTGGGAGCTTATCAATGGAGTTGCTTGAAATTGTGAAGGAAAAAATGAAATTGGAGTTTTAAATAGCTGACAGGGGTCCTTCTTCGCCATCGCGAAGGACACCACTATTGACACCCAATTTTTACCCTCCACATTACGAATTAATCTTGAATCTTTTTTGAATTTTAAATAATTTTTGAAATAATTATTTTGTAAAAAGGATAAAATATTTTTCAAATTAGCTTTATAATAGTCTTGAGTAATAATTTATATCTTTCATATTTAATTATGTGGAATTTATAAGTTTACTTAAAGAACTATTTAAAAATTTAATTTCATAAGTAAATCCTTTTAAGAGATTAAACACCTGATTTTCCTCCAGTTTAATTCAAAATGAGAGATTAATTGAATAAATTGATTTTCATAATTGTTAAACGAGGTAATTATGTGTTAAATATAATAATTATTTCAAATCATTTAAATTAATTAAGCTCAGGAATTAATTTGTAATTGATTCTTCTTTATTCCTATTCTAGCCTATTTCTTTAAACTCATTTAAATATTAGCCAGATTTTTTCTAATCCTTCGGAATTCGGCTATCTCCTAAACTAATATGGCCACATTTGCAGATTTTAAACCAACCTTATAACTCCCATATCTGCCAGCTGATTTGGGCTTCAAAACCAAATAACACCCGACAGCCCACTCCCTTATTCTGCCTGACCTGGTCCAGCCCACCATCAACCACCCTTATACTCACTTTGTCTCCACGAACCCCACGCAGGCCTACACGCCCCCCTCGTTTGCCACCTTGTCTTTTCTGCCCTTTTCCCCTTTTTTTTCTTTTAAAAAAGACAAAAAAAATTAGCAAATTAATTCAAATTTCCATCTATTTTACTATATACTTGTGTTAATTCTCAAGAACAAATACGAATAAAAATGATTCTTCATGTTTGAGTGATACATCTACTCCGGCGATTGTCTACCGGCGGCGAGTAAAAGTGTTAATCTACTGCCACTGAACGCCGCAAACTTTGCCGCTTCCGTCTCTCTTCTCCGGCGACGTCTCCGATCTGTTTGGCGTCCCAGATCTGAGCGGATCTGTTCAGACCCAAAGGTCAACGCCACCGTCGCCAGCTGCCGCCGACGTCTGCCGCCGAGCGCTGGTCTCACTGCCCCAGCGCCTGCTCCAACGAACGGCGCCGCAACTCCGGCCGAAAGTGCCGCCGATTCTTTTTAGTTTCTTTTCGTTTCTTTGTTTTGTTCTCTCTTCTTCTTGCAGGACCGAGCGTGCAATACGATTCAGGCGACCAACAAGATTCCGGCGACCAATTTCGTCACCTCATTTTGCAGGAATCTGCCACACCAAGCAAGCCAGCGCCTCTTCTTCGCAAGATATATCCCGATGCTCTCTTCACCTTTATCTCTATTTGTCCTAGTCTTTTACTTCTTCGTTTTCTTTGCAACCAGTTTCAATTTTGAGAAGTTGTTAGTCGTCTGTTGGATTTCTGAGATTGTTTGCTATTTGTTATGTTACTTTGTGCCTTTTCCCTTCTTGTTTGCTTTTGGATTATGTAGCAGTAGTCTGGTCCTTTTCCCTGTGTAGTTTTCCTTTACTTAGTGGCTTTGTTGGTTGATGGGCGGCTAGGGTCATGTCATCGGAGCGGTTTGGGGTCGGGGTCAGGGTCGGGGTCGGGGTTGGGGTTGGGGTCAGGGTCGGGTTCGAGGTCGGGGTTGGGGTCGGGGCCGGGGGTGGGAGGTAGGAAGGGTAAGTGGGCCAAGGTGCCTCTAGATTGCGAGTAGGGTCTTGGAATATTGAAACTTTATCCGGTAAGTCCGTAGAGTTAGTCAAGAGTCTTAGGAAGAGAAGGATTAGCATAGATTGTGTACAGGAGACTAAATGGGTGGGCACTAAGGCGCGGGTAGTGGATGGGTATAAGTTGTGGTACTCGGGAGGCGTTAGGAATAGGAATGGCGTGGGCATCTTAGTTGATGAGGAGCTTCGGGAGCATGTGGTTGAGGTCGCGAGGGTCAACGATAGGATGATGTTGATCAAGTTAGTCGTTGGAGGTTCTACTCTGAATATTATTAGTGCCTACGCGCCCCACGCGGGTTTGGAGGAGGAGGAGAAGGCGGGCTTTTGGGAGGCGTTGGACGAGGTGGTGAGAGGGGTACCAAACTCTGAGAAGATTTTCATAGGTGGGGATTTCAATGGGCACATCGGGTCATCCCCTGGGGGTTACGCTGAGGTGCATGGAGGTTTTGGTTTCGGGGAGAGGAAGGCAGGAGGGGCGTCCCTATTGGATTTTTCTAGAGCCTCTGGGTTGTGGGTAGCAAATTCGAGCTTCCCGAAAAAAGAGGAGCATTTGGTTACCTTTCGTAGTTCGGTGGCCAAGACGCAAATTGATTTTTTGCTCCTTAGGAAGGGGGATAGAGGTCTATGTAAAGACTGCAAGGTAATACCGAGTGAGAACCTTTTGACCCAGCATAAGCTCTTGGTGATGGACTTGGAGATTAGACAGGAGAGAAGAAAGAAGAGGGTGGATGATCGGCCGAGAATTAGATGGGGTAGCTTGACTATGGGTAGTGCCATTGAAATATGGGAGAAGTTGATGACCTTGAAGGCGTGGGATAGCAGAGGAGATGCGGATAGTATGTGGGAGGCGACTTCCAACTGCTTAAGGGAGACAGCTAGTGAGGTGTTAGGTGTCTCGAGAGGCCGCTCTGACAAGCATCGAAGGGTTTGGTGGTGGAATGGAGAAGTAAAAGGGAAGGTGGAGGCAAAAAAAAGGGCGTACGCGAAGTTTGCTGAAAGTAAGGATGAGGAGGAGAAGCGCAAGAGTAGGGAGAAGTACAAGATAGCTAGGAGAGAGGCTAAGTTGGCGTTTACGGCGGCTAAGACTGCAGCTTTCGAAAGCTTATACGCTGTTTTGGAAGGTAAAAGTGGAGATAAAAAGTTGTTTAGGCTAGCCAAGGCTAGGGAGAGGAGGGCCCGGGACCTTGATCAGGTGAAGTGCATCAAAGACGAGGATGGTAAAGTGTTGGTGGAGGATGTGCTCATTAGGAAGAGATGGCAGACTTATTTCCATTGGCTCCTAAATGAAGAGGGCGACGGAGGCATTGTGTTGGGAGAGTTAGAGCACTTGGAGAGGCGCTGTGACTATGGTCATTGTAGGCATTTTAGGGTAGAGGAGGTGAGAGGTGTTATTCATAGGTTGCATAGGGGTAGAGCGGTCGGACCTGATGAAATTCTGGTGGATTTTTGGAAATGTACGGGCAGCGTAGGGATGGAATGGCTGACGGGGTTGTTCAATGTTATTTTCAGGATGGCGAAGATGCCCGGAGCTTGGAGATAGAGCACGATGATTCCATTGTACAAGAATAAGGGTGACATCCAAAATTGCAACAACTATAGGGGTATCAAGTTGTTGAGTCACACCATGAAGGTCTGGGAGAGAGTTGTGAAGTTGAGGTTAAGAGGAATTGTGACTATTTCTGAGAATCAGTTCGGTTTCATGCCAGGACGGTCGACTACTGAGGCTATTCATCTCGTGAGGAGATTGGTGGAGCAGTATAGGGAGAGGAAGAAGGATTTGCATATGGTGTTTATCGACCTAGAAAAGGCTTACGACAGAGTACCCAAGGAGGTTCTTTGGAGGTGCTTGGAGGTCAGGGGGGTGCCCATGGCTTACACTAAGGTGATTAGGGACATGTACGATGGCGCAAAGACTCGAGTTAGGTCAGCGGGGAGAGATTCCGATCATTTCCCTGTAGGGATGGGATTGCACCAGGGATCGTCTCTTAGCCCCTTTTTATTTGCCTTGGTGATGGATGTGTTGACGCAGCAAATTCAAGGCGAGGTGCCCTGGTGTATGTTATTTGCAGACGACGTAGTTTTGATTGAGGAGACCCGCGAAGGAGTTAACAAAAAATTAGAGGTTTGGAGAAAGACCCTGGAGTCTAAAGGGTTTAGGTTGAGTAGGACCAAGACGGAATATGTGGAGTTCAAGTTCAGTGAGGGGACATATGTGACCGACGTGGAAGTGAGGCTTGACGCGCATGTCATCCGAAAAAAAGATAGCTTCAAGTACCTTGGGTCTATTATCCAGGGTAATGGTGATATTGACGAGGATGTGACCCATCGGATTGGTGCAGGGTGGATGAAATGGCGGCTCGCATCCGGGGTCTTGTGTGATAAAAAGGTGCCTCTCAAACTGAAAGGCAAGTTCTACAGAGCAACAGTTAGACCGACTATATTGTATGGGGCGGAGTGTTGGCCGGTCAAGAACTCTCACGTTCAGAAGATGAAGGTGGCTGAGATGAGGATGTTGTGCTGGATGTGTGGGTTTACTAGGAGGGATAGGCTTAGGAATGCGTATATTCGTGAGAAGGTGGGAGTGTCTTCCGTGAAAGATAAGATGCGGGAAGGGAGGTTGCGATGGTTTGGGCATGTGATGAGGAGAGGTTCAGAGGCCCCTGTGCGGCAATGTGAGAGGCTGGCTATGTATGGATTTAAGAGAGGTCGTGGTAGACCGAAGAAATATTGGAGAGAGGTGATCAGGCGGGATTTGGCGCATTTGCAGCTTACCGAGGACATGACCTTAGATAGGAAGGCGTGGAGGGCTCAGATTAGGGTTGTAGGTTAGTAGGTTGGTTGGTTTCTTTGTAGGGAGGAGTGCGGGGTTTTGTTGTCCTTTTAGTAGTTGAAAGCCTACGCTTGTAGCTTTTGTTTCTTTTGCGCCAGTTACTTGCTAGTGCCTTGTGTAGCTAGATTTTTATATTATTTTTTAGTAGTATAGTTTTGTTTTAGCTGTTGTTTTGTTTATTGGTTATATCTCCTGGATTGCTTTGAGCCGAGGGTCTATCAGAAACAACCTCTTTACTTCATTCTGGGGTAAAGGTATGGTCTGCGTACATCTCACCCTCCCCAGACCCCACTTTGTGGGAATATACTGGGTATGTTGTTGTTGTTGTTTGCTCTCTCTCTTTGTCAACAACAACGAAACCCTAACAACCCAGTAACTCCGTCCAAACCCAGTACCAGCTCAGCTTCAAACGACCTGCAAATAGCTCTAACGATGTCAAAATTCCCAAACGCCATCCACCCTCCATCAAGATGATGAGCTGGAAACCATGAAGGTTCTAGAAACAACTCCAGGTGGCTTCAAATCCATGAAATCAGCAAGCAATTGGTAAAATTTCGTACCATTTCTTGCCCTCAAAGCTTATCCCGTTAGGGATTTCAAATATCCCCAAAGGAATTTCCCGAAAACCCCTTTTGTTTTCCCCCCATTTTCAGACCTAAGATCCCTATAAATAGCCCCTTCCACTTCATTGTGAGGGTCTGGCTTTTGGTATTGCTTGAGTTTCTTTTGGAGAACCACTCTCTAGCTCAAAAGGAAACCAAAAGATTTCAGAGAAATACACTTAGAAAAAGAGTGTTCTCGTTGATTTTGATAAGCTCAGTTCAATTCCAGTGGTGGTAAGGTGATTTTGACAAAGAACTCGTAGTCCCAATCGCTACTCACCAATAGGTAATCTCTCCATTCAATTCTCTTTTTTCTTTCATTCTACTTCGTTATAAAAGTTTTAGGGTGGTTTTGAGCTGGTCTTGTCTGAAAGTATGTTTGCGAATTCATGAGGTTCTCGTGTATGAACAAGAATTTGATATTTGTTTATTTGGTTTGAAGTTGTTGTCAAGTTTGAAAGCTTTTCAGAATTTTCACTCTTATCTTTATCAAACTATTTCATATCAGTGCAAGGACTCATATGAACATTTTGTACTATTTCTACGTCTAGAAGTAGATTCCATGCCTACATGATATTAGATAGTCATAGTTTGGTTTTGAATAAATTCGCGAACTAAGGACTCCCTGATGACTATTTTCTCGATCTAGGGTGTCAAGAAGGATGAAGCCACTTATTAGTTTCCTTCTCAAAATCAAGATTGGAAGATGAAGAGGAATAGTTTGATTATCCACCTTCGTCTTCGAAAAGTCTACCGTCAAAAAATGCTCGAGTAAAAAATGCATTTTGAAATCCATTATTCTCTGTTTCCATGGCTAGTTTATTTAGAGTTTATGGATAGCATAGAACCTGATAGGGGCCTCTATGATTAAACTGATTTCTTAAGATAAAGATCTCTCGAGGATTCTCTTGATTTTAATCGGCCAAGGAGGAGGTGAAGCCCAAGGTCTCGTCCAAATGATTTCAAATTTCATCAAAATTTCTATTCTAAAACAAGTCATGAATAAACTCGATGTCTTGGTTGTATAATTAAGGTCCATCACCTAGCTTACCATGTTAGTATCGTGAATCTGTCTAAACAAGCTGTCCCTCTCCCCAAGTCTGTTTTTCTAAAAAATATTGGTTGTATATGTCTAAAAGAGATCAGTCAGGTTTTTTTATGATGTGAAACCTTTGCACTTGCATCTAAATATATCTTTAATCATCGAGTTAAGATCGAGGGCTCTCAGTTATTAGGAATAAGCATAATTAGCTTTAAACTCTTCGCTCTCTATTCCCAAATCTGTACAACTTGTCGAGAAGTTCGTGTTTCTAAATTCTTGAAGTGTTCAAATATTTGTATCTCCCTCAAGCATGAATGGCAGTCTTTGTTGAATCTTTAGAAACATCCCAAATAGGCCTTAAAAAGAGTTAAGGTTTTCCCTGGTTTAAATGTTATTTTGAGTCATAGTATAGTTATTCTACCTGGTTTATAAGTAGGCGATCATGGTCTCCATGTCAATTTCTTTTTTCAAAGATGTTGCATCTCCCCTAGCTATTTTAACCTAAGTTCTTCTGTGTTTATGGCTTACTTCCAGTTAAACATTGTCTATCAGCAGACGTGGCATATTTTCCTTTTAAAGATTGTTTGTCGTTTCGTATTTAGCAATAAAAATGTGCAATCTTTGGAGCCTGGAATGTTTAAACTTATGATTAGTTTACATCTTGTTTGATCTCCATATATCTGCTAAATTGGCTGCCAGTAATCAGATCCCATTCATTTTTATCCTAACCTTCTCAAATGTGCATCTTGAATATGGAACGTCTTGCATGATTAAGTCTGTAAACAAGCTTGAGATGCTTAGACTCTATCTTTGATGTTTTTGTCAATAACAAATGATCAAATATGAGGACTCTTATGGATTTGATTTGCTGCTATACGAGTGCTGCAATATGTTGTGTAAATACGTAGGAATAAAGCCTGAATTGTTTGATTGGACCTATACTCATCCATATTTTTCTGTTTCTATGCATGAACTCACTTGGACGAGTCCAATGAACTCCACTCTTCAAGTTAGCCTGGTTGAGTCCAAAATGGACTAGTCAGCGGAGCTTGGAAGCTCATACGTAGAAAAAATAAAATGGGCCAAAGTTCTTGTGTACGACAACAACAACAGCGGCCAAAAAAAATGTGTTGGAAATTAGAAACGTACCATGATCCATGAGAAAACAGCAGTAACAGTGATAGTCCAAAATAGACTGAACTTGGAGAAAGATTGGGCTGAAAAGTCCAAAAGCAGTAGCGGCGGCGGGCCTAAAGAGGGCCCACAAACTAGATCTAGGACAGGTTTTGGACAAAAGTCTGAAAGTTTTAATTATTTCTTTCTCCTTTCTTTATTTTGCTTAGATAGGATTATTTGTATTAATTTGGACTCTAACTTTTAACTTAGTTGGATTATTCCCAAAAGATATAAACATTTTTTGTTTAATTTTCTTTAAATTACTTGGTGATTTATTTATGAAAAGTAGTAAAGCCTCTTTAAAATCTTAATATACCCGAACAAGTATGCTGTTTTCTTTTTTCTTTAAATAAATTCATCATGTGTTTTCTCAAAAATGTTTCTAAATGTATCTTCTTTTATCAAGTTTCATCTTCCATGTTTCTTTCAAGTTAAAACAAGATGTTTTAATACAAGATGTTTTAATACAAGATATTTTTAAAAGTTAGTCAAAAGAAGTTATTTTCAAATAAGTTCGGATAATCGCGAGTTAGTGGTTGTTTTGAGTGCTTTTAAAATCTTCTCAAAACATTAATTTGAACCCTTACCCAAAATCTCAAAATCTTTCAAAGTCTTTATTTGTTTTAGACTTTGAAGTTTTCTATAAATTTTTCTTGGTTTTCCTATTATAAAAATAAGTGGCGATTCTTGCTTTTAATTCAAAATGTTTTGAAATTTTAACTTGGTTTTCGAAATGAATTTTTAAATAGTTGAAACATAAAACCATTTTCCCCATAAAATAGAAATGATGACTCTGTTGGGGATAATTCGATTAGGTTTTAACCTCATTGTTTGCAACTAATTTATTTGACTAATTATTCGAATTGTAATAATTAATAAACTTTATTGCTTTCCTTATTTGTTTACTTTTTTGCAAAATATAATTGTTAATGGCATCTTTCGCCTCCCTTGGCAAAACATTAGAATGCATTAGGCGTAAAAAAGCGATTATGCAAGTATTTGCAATCGTTCTTAATAAAAAAACACAATTTTTTCAAAAACAGATGAGTGAAGTAGTTGACCCGTGGTCGGTTAGCGGTCACTTGTTGTTTTAGCCGGTGGTTGTTCGCCTAGGTTCTCGGTCAATTTCAAAACCTGTTTTAGTAAGCCCAAGTTAGAGCAAAACCAAATTTTGAAATAGGCATTGACCTAAGACGTCTTAATATTGAAGAGATATTAAGTCCATTAGTAAGATCACCTTGTGTTCGAAAAGGCCCACGACCTGAAAGAACAATTATCCCTTATGTATTCAATTGAAGGATGTAATCTCGAGTAGTATGAACCATAATCCTTTGGGATTGTAATGCATTTAGATAGTTTTTATTTTTGAAGAATTTCATCTGAAAGGCGTTCGGAATTTGCAAGAAGTCCAAGAAGTTCTCGAACAAAGGATTGGCCACGACGGCCTAGTTTAGGATTGTACCTTGCGTGGGACTGATTTTGATGTACACTCTTTTTTCTGCAATTTTGTACCCCATTTCATTTAATCAATATGTATAAATATATTTTGGGGCAATGGAACATTTATAAATGACATACACATCCTTCAATTCGTTAGGCCTGCCTTTAGCATAAAAAAGTCACATATCCGTATAGGACGCGCTATGAACTGTTATGTTATATAACTGTCTTACGTGCTTATGTGCGTTGCCAAATCAAAGGTGAATTGATCCACTCCTATATTTTTAGAACCCGTAGGCAGGATAAAAGCCCATCGTGTAGAGTTCGACCAAAATTGCTTTTGGAGTTCTTCAAATTTCCCCATAAAAAAATCCAAAGACTTCTTAAAACCCTTTTAAGTCTTGTTCAGAAAACGAACTTATAATATCCAAACTATATCCTTTCAGGGCTCGGCCCCTATCCTTAAGAAATTTTCATATCCCCAATTTGACAGGAGAGTAAAGATAGGCATGCTCGAAAACAGGAATCAATAACCCAACTAGTCATACCAGTCTCAAATCCAACAAGTAATAACTCATCCGTATATAATCTTATAAGCATAATCATAATAGGGAGATAACACCGCGATAAAGTAACAAGAGACTACTTACAGTCCCCCGGCCGCCCATATAACCGAGAACGTAAACAAGTGAAAACAAAACCCTCCGGCCGCCCATACAATCAAAGCGTACACTCAACAAATAGAAAACAAGGGTGGAGCCTCAAACAATGAATGATATGATGCATGATAACCTCAGGGTGGGATAGAAACTCTGTATGTACCTCCTTCGGTGCCGATCGGGCCCAACATGTAGGTTCCATGGAAGGACACTGCTCGTATACCTCTACTCCGTCGTATACCCTCCCTCTGGCACACGCAACCCAAAGTCCAGGATCGGACGACAAGGTCGATGGAGGTCCCGGACCCCATACTAAAATTCAGTACCAAAACATGTCATCTGGAAGCAAGTCCGGGTTCAAGATAGAGATCCAGTCTCGAATAGGCATGCCAAGACCTTGTTCAGGACTAAAATAGTGGGAAAAATATCTCAAAAACCCATCCAAGGTTGCCTGAGCATAACAGGGTCTAAACAGTAGAAAGTCATCCCAAATGCTCGGTCCGACCAAGGCTAAAACCATCCCAATTTAATAAAAAACTCAACTAGCACCCCGGACCTGCCGAGTCTAGCGTTAATAGTAAAACTGGTGATAGAAATCATAATTTGTCCTGCTTTTACCCCGAGAAGATTCACAAGTTAAATCAAACCATTTCCAATTCATTTCCACCAAAAAGGGCCCCCGGGGCCATGCAAAGTTTAGTAAATAATTTTAGTAGACCCGAAGCCAAAAATCATAGTAAAACATGGATAAAACCCTCTTTATATGTATGCATGGAAATGAATGATCAACACAAATAGCCACCCAACAGCTCACAATCAACCTATCGGCCCTGCACAGGCTTCAATAGCTCTACACCACAGATAGCCAGCATAATATCACGATAGCGATATCCGAGACTCACGGGCACCCTCGAATAACCCACCGTCTATGTTCCAGAGTCAAAACAAGGCCACACAGTACCATAAGGGTGATAACATCAACTACTAAGAATACTACATACAACGGAGAAAAGAAACGGGGGCGAATCATGGGGAAGTGGTCAGGGTCTGTGGTACCAACCTAATAACCCAACCCAAGGATGCCAGCTAGTATAATTTTATCTGATATATGCTAATTCTAGGTAGTTTAGACCGTAACTTACCTGCCGTCTGACGACAAGTTACTGGGACAACACGTCCAATCCCGAATCACTCCGAGGGATCCCGAATGATGGTCAAACTATCAAAAACATAAATAATATGTTAAAATGAGTCTAACGATACTCATATTTCTACAATTGTAGTCGGGTCAAAATCCAGGTCAAAAGAGGGCCCGCAGGGCCCACAACCAAACCAAAAATGAAAAGAAGCACGATTACCACAACGATGCCAAGAAGGCATGCTCCAAAATTGAGCACAATTGGCCAAGAGAAGGGCGCAAAAACATCCCACTCAAGTTGAGGTTTAAGGATAGAATTTTAAGAATAAAAACCAAAATTTAGGCAAGGATTACTTACCAAAATGATGGAATTTTAAGTCAAGATGGATAACTCTTCAAGCCCACGAACATGCAAGAGCTACGAGACAGAATCTACCACAAATTCCAAGCTTGGGTATGAGCAACAATGGTGGATTTTCAAGAAAACAAAAAGAAAGTAAGTTGGGGAAGATAGCTAACCAAAAATCGAAGAATCACGAATAATTGATGAACAATTGATTTCCCCAAAGCCAAGACTGATATGGAGCAATTTAGTAGAGAGTAAAAGTGTTTTAGAGTGAGAAAGTTTGAGAGAAAATGCTGGAAAAATGAAATAACAGAAATATATAGTTGCAGGAAATTGGCCAGCGTCAACGGCGCCCAGGCAGCGCTATCGCGTTGGGCCTGCGCCGATGGCGCTGAGGCCTGCCCTGCAACAATTTTTTGCATCTTTTTAAAAACTCCACGGGGCATTTCGGGCACAATCGAAAACGATATTCAAAAACCAATAATGTTAATAGAGTGGAAACGACATTCCAGACTCAACAAAATCAATGAAACTTCTGTAAGAGGTCGTTTCGGAGAAATGTTGACCCAAGTCAACACTAACGAAAAGTAACTCAAAGGATCGAAATGAGTCCGTCTCACTCGGAACCCGAACCAACCACCTTTCCAATCCAAACTCATCATTTTGGAGATGATAAAATCGTCGGATTTTGAATCCGACACTCCGATCATCGAAAGCCACCCAAAGTTAAACTTTCAACTCCAAATGACCTGAGAACATAGAAAATCACACAAAACCCACACCGGAAGTTCTAAAGCCTCAACTGAAGGTCCAACTAGACCAAACTTAATGCTCCGGAGCTAACAGAACTGTCAGAATTCAATTTCAAGCACGTTAGCTAAGAATGTTGACTCAATGATATTCTAAGTTAAAGCTCTAAAATAGAAAAAAGGGCAAAACAACCAAACGAATGACCAGCACACCGAACTACCGGTCCTAGCAAGCCATAAATGACTTGGGACCGCTACAAGAAAGCTCTAACAGTACAATGAGTACGTAAATACGAAGATGACTGGAAAGGTCATCACAAGTCAGGTTTTTTTATGATGTGAAACCTTTGCACTTGCATCTAAATGTATCTTTAATCGTAAAGTTAAGATCGAGGGCTCTCAGTTATTAGGAATATAGCTTTAAACTCTTCGCTCTCTATTCCCAAATCTGTACAACTTGTCGAGAAGTTCGTGTTTTTAAATTCTTGAAGTGTTCAAATATTTGTATCTTCCTCAAGCATGAATGGCAGTCTTTGTTGAATCTTTAGAAACATCCCAAATTATCCTTAAAAAGAGTAAGGTTTTCCCTGGTTTAAATGTTATTTTGAGTCATAGTATAGTTATTCTACCTGGTTTATAAGTAAGCGATGATGGTCTCCGTGTCAATTGCTTTTTTCAAAGATGTTGCATCTCCCCTAGCTATTTTAACTTAAGTTCTTCTGTGTTTATGGCTTACTCCCAGTTAAACATTGTCTATCAGCAGACGTGGCATATTTTCCTTTTAAAGATTTTTGTCGTTTCGAATTTAGCAATGAAAAAGTGCAATCTTTGGAGCCTGGCATGTTTAAACTTATGATTAGCTTACATATTGTTTGATCTCCATATATTCACTAAATTGGCTGCCAGTAATCATATCCCATTCCTTTTTATCATATCCTTCTCAAATGTGCATCTTGAATATAGAATGTCTTGCATGATTAAGTTTGTAAACAAACTTGAGATGCTTAGAGTCTATCTTTGCTGTTTGTTTGTCAATAACAAATGATCAAATATGACGACTCTTATGGATTTGATTTGCTGCTATACGAGTGCTGCAATATGTTGTGTAAATATGTAGGAATAAAACCTGAATTGTTTGATTGGACCTATACTCATCCTTATTTTTTTGTTTCTATGCATGAACTCACTTGGACGAGTCAAATGGACTCCACTCCCGCATTTCTGAGTTGGGCTTCAGCCCAATGATCCTTTTCTTCGAGTCAGCCTGGGTTGAGTCCAAAATGGATTAGTCAGCGGAGCATGGAAGCTCATACGTAGGAAAAATAATATGGGCCAAAGTCCATGTGTACGACAACAACAACAACGACCAAAAAAATGGGTTGGAAATTAGAAATGGACCATGATCCATGAGAACAACAACAGTAACATTGATAGTCCAAAATGGACTGAACTTGGAGAAAGATTGGGCTGAAAAGTCCAAAAGAAGTAGCGGCGGTGGGTTTTGGACAAAAGTCCAAATTTTTTATTATTTCTTTCTCCTTTCTTTATTTTGCTTAGATAAGATTATTTGTATTAATTTGGACTCTAACTTTTAACTTAGTTGGATTATTCCCAAAAGATATAAATATTTCGATGTAACACCCCGTACCTTTCAAAACCTATGTGACTAAGTAAATATCGACGAAGGTATTTGAGCTCGAGATTGTGAAGTGGTACTTTGGCCTAGAATTTGAAATGGTCAAATGTATATAAGTGTTAAGTTAAATTATAAGGATGAGGGTTTTGAAAATGAGATAAAAATAGTGAGGTACTTGCTCGACTTATCTAAGCTCTTAGGTGACAAGTAGGTGCATCACCTACCTACGCTAACGAACTAAGTTCCGAGGGCCGATTACGGGCAGCAACACCATGGATTGTTAGACCTAATGGTAGCCCAAATAAAGCTTAAAGTTGGCCCATCAAAGAACAACCAAATCTGGCCCAAACAACTACAAAAGGTAGCCACCAATATTGACCACATTTTGACCCAAGAGAAGCCCAAAATCAACCACAAAACTTAACCCTTTTGAGGCCCAAGCAAAGGGTAATTTTGGCCCAAGTTTCTTGACCCATTTTGACCAAAATATACTCAAAAATGTTGGCCAAAAAGGTCCCTTTATACAGGCCTTTTGTTGATCAACATTGATCACAAAAAGCTGGAAAAATTCTCTCTTATCTCCTTTCCTTTTGGCAGCCCTTCTCTCCCTTTAGGGTTCTAAAAAGATCAAGATTTATTCAAGCTTAAGGTGAGTTAAACAACTTGTTATCTTGGTATTAATATACTACATATAGCTAGGGTATCCTATGGTAAGAAAGACATGAACTATGGCAGCCCCTTTCTTAAGATTTAACACATAGAAATTGTGTAACAATTAAGAGATTTCTTCTTCTCTTGTTGGTGTATGTGTAGGGGGTACTTAAGCTTTTCAAGGCATCAATAAAAAGAGGATAAAAACACCACTTCAAGTGTGGTAAGTACTCTTCTCATAATCATATTTTTGGATTGAAGTTCGGATGGACAATTGTTGTTGAATTGTTGTTAAGAACTCACGGGACGGCGATCGGAAGCCGTGGGTTCAATGTGTTGCTATTGTATTTCGGCATGGTGAGTTGTGTAGGGGATGTTTGATGTGTTTTGTATTATTGGAGGCAGTAGGTTGGTGTGTGTGTGATGTGTATTGGATAGGGGAGAAAGGTGTGACGATACACCTTTAATTAATGCAAAATACGTAAATCTGCCTGGGAAATGTTTAGCTACTGTTTTGGGAAAGTTGCAGCAGGTTTAAGAGCTAATATTAGCTTCATTATACCCTTTTGTTGTAGATTAACTTAATAAGGGAAAGTCCAAGTTGTGGTAAGCGCAATCTTCGGAAGGAACGAGGTATGTTAAGTCTTCTTTATTCCTTATCGGCATGAATCTAGAAATAGAACTCTAAATCTCCGAAAGAAGGAATTTGAGTATTCTGTTGTAAGAGAGCTGATTTGGTAACTCAACAAGTCATAAGGAACTAATTTATACAATATGGTGATTCAAGTCGCCTTCTTATAAAAATCTGATTCTTTTTGCACGAAACGAGTTATCCTTTTGTCGAGGTTCTTCTTTGTATTGTGATCTCTAATTCATGTTTTTCTATTTCTTGTTTACAGAAATGCCTGTGACCAGACAAATGAGTAGCCGACGGGTTGGCACGGATACGGGGGAAGGTACTAGTCTTTCCCCGCCTATCCGATTGGATAGATTTGAGGCTCAAAGTGAATCACTGACACCAGAGATCCCAGTTTATCAAGTACCTGATGAGACTAAAGGGGATCCAGTACCCCTGACCCCACCTGCTCCAGTGGCATCTGAGATAGCTAGAGAAGAACCAGCACCTGTAGCTCCTCCACCTGAAGCAGAGGAGCAGGACATCAGGAGTGCTGTTCGATTATTCACCGAGATGGTAGCCACACAACAACAACAAATTGGGGCATCAACGAGTGTTAGGTCAGGTGGCTCAGAAAGTTCTAGGGATCGAGAGTTTATCAGCCTAAGTCCTCCTATATTTACAGGCACTGACCCATGTGAGGATCCTCAGGAGTTTATTGATCAGACTTATCGAGTACTTCGAGTCATGCATGCAACAGTAGTGGAGGCAGTGGAGTTTGCATCTTTCAGGTTATGAGATGTGGCCATTTTATGGTTCGAGGCTTGGGGTCGGTCTAGGGGATCAAATGCACCCCCAGCTGAATGGGAGGAATTTTCAGAGGCCTTCCTAGCTCACTATCTTCCACAGGAGGTTCGAGAGGCCAGACTTGATCAATTTCTAGCCCTTAGGCAGGGCAATATGAATGTTCGACAGTACAGCCTCAGGTTTAATTCATTAGCCAGGTACGCCCCCGATATTGTGAGTACGATGCGAGCTAGAGTTCATCGATATGTGTGTGGCCTTAAGGATGAATTGATTAAGGGATTAACAATAGCAGCCACACAAAAGGATATGAATATTTCTAAGATACAGGCTATTGCTCAGACTGCAGAGGATCTTGAAGTACAAATTGGAAATAACCAAAGCCGAGAAAGGGATCAGAATAAGAGGGCTAGATCTACTGGGTCCTATGTAGAGACACGAGGTAATGTTAGGCCACATTTTAATAGGAGATCAACCCACCCTACTAGTGGTGCCCCATATCAGTTGCAAAGGCAGAGGTATGATCATTTTTCTCAGACTGGACCAGGCCACAGTTTAGGTGCATCCAGTTCCTATCGCCAGGGGCATTCAGGTCAGATGAGGCCACCTTTGCCACCTTGTGTTCAGTGCGGTAGGAAGCATCCTGGGAGATGTCGCCTGGGTTCAGATACTTGTTATTCGTGTGGGCATCCTGGTCACTTTATGCGAGACTGTCCGAGTAGAGGTAGGAGTGAGATATCCCAGCCTACAGGGTCGATGACAACTTCTTCATCTACTATTCGTCCCCCTAGGACAGGACAACAGGCTACACCAGGTCATGGTAAAGGTAGAGGAGGAGGAGGAGCATCTAGTTCAGGCGGTGGTCAGAATCGCACTTATGCTCTAGCCGGTCGCCAGGATTTGGAATCGTCACCTGATGTTGTTACAGGTACATTGACTATTTTTACTCATGCTGTTTATGCACTTATAGATCCTGGATCTACTCTTTCATATGTTACCCCGCTCGTTGCTGGTAAGTTGGGGGTAGGCCCTGAGTTATTGCCTAGACCATTTGTTGTATCTACGCCGGTTGGTGAATCTATTATAGCTAGACGAGTTTATTGAGATTGTGCAGTGTGGATTTATGACCATCTCACTTCAGCTGATCTAATCGAATTAGATATGATTGACTTCGATGTCATTATGGTCATGGACTGGTTAGCTGCATGTTATGCTAATATCGATTGTAGAACTAAGGTCGTCAAATTCCATTTTCCAAAAGAGACAATCCTGGAGTGGAAAGGTAATGCTGCCACGCCAAGGGGTAGGTTTATTTCCTACCTTAAAGCCCAGAAAATGATTTCTAAAGGCTATATTTATCATTTAGTCCGAGTACAAAGCACAGAGGATGGACCAGTGACTCTTCAATCGGTTCCCGTGGTGAGTCAATTTCTAGATGTATTCCCGGATGAGCTTCCAGGAATCCCTCCAGAAAGGGAAATTGAGTTTGCCATTGACCTACTCCCAGATACTCAGTTAATATCAATTCCCCCTTACAGGATGGATCCTGCAGAATTAAGAGAGTTAAAGGAACAATTAAAGGATCTACTCGAAAAAGGTTTCATTAGGCCTAGTACATCACCATGGGGCGCACCAGTTTTGTTTGTTCGTAAGAAGGATGGGTCCTTGAGAATGTGTATCGGTTACCGACAACTGAACAAAGTTACAATCAAGAATAAGTATCCGCTTCCAAGGATTGGTGACCTTTTTGATCAGTTGCAAGGCCCCAAATGTTTTTCAAAGATTGACTTGCGGTCGGGGTATCACCAGTTACGTGTTAAAGGGGTAGATGTTCCAAAAATAGCCTTTAGGACAAGGTATGGCCACTTTGAATTTCTAGTAATGTCTTTTGGGCTTACTAATGCCCCAGCAGCTTTTATGGACCTAATGAATCGGGTATTCAAGCCATTCCTAGATTTATTCGTGATCGTATTTATTGACGATATCCTGATTTACTCACGATCCAAAGCCGAACATGCTGATCATTTACGTGCAGTATTGTAAACACTTCAGAATCATAAATTATATGTGAAGTTCTCCAAATGTGAGTTTTGGTTGACTTCAGTGGCTTTTCTTGGCCATATAATTACAGACGAAGGTATTAGAGTTGACGGCCAAAAGATTGAAGCAGTAAAGAATTGGCCGAGGCCCTTGAATGCTACAGAGATCCGTAGTTTTTTGGGCTTAGCAGGTTATTATCGAAGGTTTGTGGAAGGGTTTTCTTCTATATCTGCACCATTGACAAAGTTGACTCATAAAGCTGCCAAGTTCCAGTGGTCTGATGCATGTGAGCAGAGTTTTCAGGAGTTGAAGGATAGGCTTACTTCAACACCTGTCTTACTCTGCCAGAAGGCACGGAAGGTTATGTTGTTTATTGTGATGCTTCAAGGATTGGGTTGGGTTGCGTTTTAATGCAACATGGTAAAGTTATTGCCTATGCCTCGAGACAACTAAGAAAGCACGATATTTATTCAAACAGAAGGATTTAAACCTAAGGCAAAGAAGGTGGCTAGAGTTACTAAAGGATTATGACGTAGATATTTTGTACCATCCAGGGAAGGCCAATGTAGTGGCCGATGCACTTAGCCGCAAATCCATGGGAAGCTTGAGCCACATGGAAAATAGAAAGATTGAGATGACAAGAGAACTACATCAGTTAGCTAATTTGCAGGTTCGACTACTAGACAAAGGTAATAGGGGAGTTGTTGTTCAAAGCACAGCGGAATCCTCACTTATGACAGAGGTAAAGGAAAGACAATATGATGATCCAGAATTAGTAAGATTGAGGGAGGAAATTCCACAACAGAAGCAACCACTAATAGAGCTTAAGGAGGATGGGGTTCTGAGATATCAAGGTCGTCTATGTGTACCTAACGTCGGCGAGCTTCGGGAGAAAATTTTGGCAGAAGTTCACTATTCCCGCTATTCAATCCATCCAGGAGCGATGAAGATGTATCATGATCTTCGACAGATTTATTGGTGGAATAATATGAAGAGAAATATTGCAGAGTTTGTAGCCCAATGCCCGAATTGTCAACAGGTAAAAATTGAACACCAGAGACACGGAGGTCTAACTCAAAGTATAGTGATACCTACCTGGAAATAGGAGGTGATCAACATGGACTTTATTACAGGCTTACCCCATACTTATCGGAAGTATGATTCCATATGGGTGATTATAGATAGACTTACAAAATCAGCTCACTTTTTGCCAGTCAGGACAACTTATACTGCTGAAAATTATGCCAAGTTGTATATTAGTGAAATAGTTCGACTTCATGGTGTCCCAATTTCCATCATTTCAGATAGGGGTGCTCAGTTTACAACAAATTTCTGGAGGTCTTTCCAGAGAGGCTTAGGTACTCAAATAAGTCTCAGTACAACTTTTCATCCACAGACAGATGGACAAGTTGAACGCACTATTTAAACACTCGAAGATATGCTACGAGCTTGTGTACTAGATTTTAAAGGGAGTTAGGATGACCATTTGCCACTAATTGAGTTTGCTTATAATAATAGCTTCCATGCAAGCATTCAAATGGCTCCTTATGAGGCTTTATACGGGCAAAAGTGTAGATCACCAATTGGATGGTTTGAAATTGGAGAAGCAGGATTATTAGGGCCAGACCTAGTTAATCAGGCAATGGAGAAGGTGAAGCTAATCCGAGAAAGATTACTAACAGCCCAGAGTAGGCAGAAATCATATGCAGATGTGCGACGTCGGGATTTGGAATTTAATATTAGTGATTGGGTTTTCCTAAAGTTTTCGCCCATGAAAGGCGTTATGCGATTTGGTAAAAAGGGAAAGCTTAGTCCAAGATATATTGGACCATACAGGATCATTAGGAGGAGAGGAAAAGTGGCATATGAGCTAGATTTACCCACAGAATTGGAGACAGTCCATCCTGTATTTCATGTATCGATGCTACGAAGGTGCATTGGAGATCCTTCACGTATTATGCCTATTAAAGATGTTCAACTTTCTGAAGAATTATCCTATAAGGAAGTACCAATTTCTATCCTAGATCGTCAAGTTAGGAAGCTCAGAACCAAAGAAGTAGCCTCAGTAAAGGTGTTGTGGAGAAATAATAATATTGAGGAAATGACGTGGGAAGCCGAGGAAGAAATGAGGAAAAAACATCCCCAGTTATTTATGACTTGAAGATAGTACAAAGGTAAGTCATATTCTTATATTCTTGATACTCTTCCTACTATGCAAATATGATCAGGTTTGAACATGTGAAAATGATTACATTTAATTATATATAGTTGTATCGCCCTGTGAGGCATCGTGCTGGACTTTTGCTGAGTTTCAGGTTTTTGGATAGTCCCAATTATAAAGGAAACTCTGCCGAAATTTCAAAAAATCCTAAGGGACTAGAGCTCTATATGCATTACCCTCATTCGAGAATGAATGATTCTAAGGAGGGAAGGATGTAACACCCCGTACCTTTCTAAACTTATGTGACTAAGTAAATATCGACGAAGGTATTTGAGCTCGAGATTGTGAAGGGGTACTTTGGCCTAGAATTTTAAATGGTCAAATGTATATAAGTGTTAAGTTAAATTATAAGGATGAGGGTTTTATAAATGAGATAAAACAAGTGAGGTACTTGCTCGACTTATCTAAGCTCTTAGGTGACAAGTAGGTGCATCACCTACCTACGCTAACGAACTAAGTTTCGAGGGCCAATTACGGGCAGCAACACCATGGATTGTTAGACCTAATGGTAGCCCAAATAAATCTTAAAGTTGGCCCATCAAAGCACAACCAAATCTGGCCCAAACAACTACAAAAGGTAGCCACCAATATTGACCACATTTTGACCCAAGAGAAGCCCAAAATCAGCCACAAAACTTAACCCTTTTGAGGCCCAAGCAAAGGGTAATTTTGGCCCAAGTTTCTTGACCCAATTTTCCCTAAATATACTCAAAAAAGTCGGCCAAAAAGGTCCCTTTATACAGGCCTTTTGTTGATCAACATTGATCACAAAAAGCTGGAAAAATTCTCTCTTATCTCCTTTCCTTTTGGCAGCCCTTCTCTCCCTTTAGGGTTCTAAAAAGATCAAGATTCATTCAAGCTTAAGGTGAGTTAAACAACTTGTTATCTTGGTATTAATATGATACATATAGCTAGGATATCCTATGGGTAAGAAAGACATGAACTATGGCTGCCCCTTTCTTAAGATTTAACATATAGAAATTGTGTAACAATTAAGAGATTTCTTCTTCTCTTGTTGGTGTATGTGTAGGGGGTACTTAATCTTTTCAAGGCATCAATAAAAAGAGGATAAAAACACCCCTTCAAGTGTGGTAAGTACTCTTCCCATAATCATATTTTTGGATTGAAGTTCGGATGGACAATTGTTGTTGAATTGTTGTTAAGAACTCACGGGACGGCGATCGGAAGCCGTGGGTTCAATGTGTTGCTATTGTATTTCGGCATGGTGAGTTGTGTAGGGGATGTTTGATGTGTTTTGTATTATTGGAGGCAGTAGGTTGGTGTGTGTGTGATGTGTATTGGATAGGGGAGAAAGGTGTGACGATACACCTTTAATTAATGCAAAATACGTAAATCTGCCTGGAAATGTTTAGCTACTGTTTTGGGAAAGTTGCAGCAGGTTTAAGAGCTAATATTAGCTTCATTATACCCTTTTGTTGTAGATTAACTTAATAAGGGAAAGTCCAAGTTGTGGTAAGCGCAATCTTCGGAAGGAACGAGGTATGTTAAGGCTTCTTTATTCCTTATCGGCATGAATCTAGAAATAGAACTCTAAATCTCCGAAAGAAGGAATTTGAGTATTCTGTTGTAAGAGAGCTGATTTGGTAACTCAACAAGTCCTAAGGAACTAATTTATACATTATGGTGATTCAAGTCGCCTTCTTATAAAAATCTGATTCTTTTTGCACGAAACGTAAGTTATCCTTTTGTCAAGTTTCTTCTTTGTATTGTGATCTCTAATCAAGCTTTAGAAAGTATACAAGGAAAGTTAGAAAGTCAAATCCCCATTTATATGTGTTTGGTATGTTGATTCCAACACCTAGTAAGCCAAGGCTAAAGAAGTTATCTAAATGAACCTTCATAAATAACAAGAATAGCTTTGAAGGTCAATCTAGTAATACACTTATTATGCGTGGTTTGCGTGTTAGTGTGCACCGAGGTGCTACTGCCATATTGAGGCTATTATATACATAGTGTGCACCGAGGTGCTACTGCCATATTGAGGCCATTATACACATAGTGTGCACCGAGGTGCTACTGCCATATTGAGGCCATTATATACATAGTGTGCGCCGAGGCGCTACTGCCATATTGAGGCTATTAAAGATAGGGTGCGCCGAGGCGCTATTGTGGTTCAGTGTGGGTTATAAAGAGTGAGTTGCAGCGTGAGTTTATGCATGTGTTGTGTTCTAAAAAGAATAAAGGAGAAAGAGCTTAACGAGTCTTACCAATTACAGTTTACAAGTTTCATATTATATCTTGTTCGGATTTACTACTTGCGACTTGCTTTTATGTTTTTACCTTACATACCAGTACATTATTGTCGTACTGACGTCCCCATTGCCTGGGGGCGCTTCATACATGCCTGCAGGTCCAGACAGATACCCAGACAGATATCTTCAGTAGGAGTTGCAGAGTTCAACCATTTTGGTAAGCTCCATTCTTCCTGGAGCTGACGAGTCAGAGGTCTAGCTTATATTTTGACCAGGTTATGTATATGTACAACTTATGGGTAGTACATGGCCCTGTCCTAGATATGAGATATTTTACTTACTCCTAGAGGCTTGTAGACATGTATATGTATATCAGTGTTGGGTATGGCCTTTTCGTCCTTGTTATTAGCTATATACTATGATAATAGCCTTGTCGGCCTTGAGTTGCTTAACTACTATTGAGCTTTTAGTGTTTCAAATTGCTATTCTTAGAGACCTTGTCGGTCTCAGACCCCCAGCAGGTTCAATAGAGATACACTCTATTTTGACACCCTCGGCCTTTTGGGGCTCCGGGTGTCGGTCATGCCTCCCATGGTTTTGGGCGTGACATTCTGGTTTAATTTTCTTTAAATTACTTGGTGATTTATTTATGAAAAGTAGTAAAGACTCTTTAAAATCTTAATATACCCGAACAAGCATGCTGTGTTCGTTTTCCTTTAAACAAATTCGTCATGTGTTTTCTCAAAAATATTTCTAAATGTATCTTCTTTTATCAAGTTTTATCTTCCATTTTCTTTCAAGTTAAAACAAGATGTTTTAATACAAGATATTTTCAAAAGTTAGTCAAAATAAGTTATTTTCAAACAAGTTCGGGTTACTGCGAGTTAGCAGATGTTTCGAGTGCTTTAAAAACCTTCTCGAAATATTAATTTGAACCCTTACCCAAAATCTTAAAAATTTTCTATGTCTTTATCTGTTTTAGACTTTGAAGTTTTTTATAAATTTTTCTTGGTTTTTCTTTTATAAAACTAAGTGGCGACTCTTGTTTTTAATTGAAAACGTTTTGAAACTTTAACTTGGTTTTTGAAATGATTTTTCAAATAGTCGAAACATAAAACCATTTTTTCCATAAAACAACCACGCATTCGCGAGGAAATGCTGGCCAGACCATCGCAAATGCGATGGTCTAGCCCCGCGTTCGCAAAGAGAAAACTGTGCTGAGTCCCAGCCGGCTTCATCGCGGTCGTGAAGGGCGACACTTGCGATCGCGATGGTCAAGAAGCTAGACCATCGCAAATGTGATGTCCACCTCGCGATTGCGATGACCAACTGGTCTAAAACTTTTATAGCAGCAACCAGCTATTCACAAAGGCTAAAAGTTCATCCGATAGACCCCCGGGATTCAACCAGAACCCCAAGAACATAAACCAACCATGCTACGCTACTAGAAACATCATTCCAGACTGAATGGAATGGAAGAAACTCCCAACGGAGATCGTTTTAATAAAGAGTGGGGCCCACACCCAAAATCAACTCAGAACTCATAACCCAAAAACAAGTCTGGAAGCCCCGGGACCCAAACCAAAGGCCCCTCTAGCCTAAAGTTGACATTCCGGAGCTAACTGGGCTGACAAAATTTCCATCCGAGGCTGTCCTCTCCAAATGTTGGCCAAAGTCAACCAAATAAGCCCAACCATCCTGGAAACACAGAACGAGAGAGAATTCTAAGCTGAAAAGCTCTCGGATCCAGACCAAAGGTCCCTCTAGACCAAAGTCCATGCTCCGTAGCAAACGAAACTGTCAGAATTTGATTTCGTGCACGTTCACCAAAAATGTTGACTGAAGTTAACGATTTCAAAAGCATAAAGCTCTGAAACAAAAAACAGCCAAAAAAACCAAACAAACGACCCGGACACCAAACTACTGGTTCCAGCAAGCCATAAATGACTTGGGGCTGCTATAGGCAAGCTCTAACAGTACAAGAAAGGAAAAAATGCGTAAATTACTAGAAGGGTCATTACATCATCCACTACTAAAAAGACTTTCGTCCCTGAAAGTCAGGAAAGAAGGAAAGACTAGAGATTTACGAACTACGGATACAAAGACCGAACTACTCTCTCGGACAACCCGGTTAGCCTCCACGACCGAATGACACCCAACAGAATAAAACCACGAAAAGCAACCAAGCCTTAACTTCTTACTAGCCAAGCTAGATTCCAATCTTAAACTCAAAAACTCCAACGATCGGCCAACCCAAACTGAACCTAGAGAATCTCAATCGAAAAGCACCGACACAACAACGGAACTATAGAACCAAGGTGATCAACACACAAAACTCGAATCCTCAAAACCATAACCAAGTTTACCAGAAAAGCCATCAACCCAAAAGTCTAACTCAGGACCTGCTGATCCACCAAAACCCTTTTATTCTGAACTGAATCCTTTTGCACCACAAGCAAGAAGCTTCATATAATTCGAACACTCAAACCACCCTCAAAATACTAGCTGAGATATTGAAGATCCATAGTTCCCGCTTATGCTCCACCATGAACGAAGTCATCCTTTTTACTCAAACTCTTTCCAAGACGAGCTATAGCCTACTATCCTTTGCCATCCAAGATAACAACTTGAAGAATAACCTCAGAAATTGGAGTTACCTGTCCTGACTGATCATCAACCAACGAACGACACTTTTGCTAATATCAAACTCAATAAGTGAACCCAACTGATAAACCCATCTGAACACGACTGAAATTTTGCACACCGTGGTTAGGAAGTGCATAAATAAACACCCTGCATTGACGGAGAAACTTCCAAACTGTAGAATGAACAAAGCCAACCTCGCTGAACCAGACCAAATCTGAATCAACTGCAAATGAATGAACCAGGGCAGCCTGCCCAAAAGATCCAAACCAAACTAAGACCCTGCGAGTAGTGTGGTAAGCCTACCACGAGGTCCGAAATCACTAGCTAAGCTCCAATCTGATAGAATACTCAAGCACCATTCTGATTTGAAATCGCCTTATAACTCTCACCTAAGGAAGAAGTCGACCATGCCATGAATATCAAGTCAAACACCCCGTACGCAAGGGGAAAGGGAGTCTGAAGTCCAAGGTCACTGTCTAGCTATAGAAATGTCGCATAACCCATTAACTCACCTCTTTGGCTCGAATCAACCGCTCTACCGCACTAGCACAAAAACCACCAGCTCCAAAGCATACCACATACCAAACTCTTAGTCCATACTGGCCGAGTCCAACCAACACTGGAACCCCGCATAAAAGAAAACCCTTAAAGGATCAACTAGGCAAGCTTTCAAACTTTTGACAACCAATGGTGACCACCAGTATCTAAGTATCATTAGAACTCAAAATAGCCTTGCTAGTCTTAATCCGTACAACCTGATCATATACAATACATCACAGCTGATTCTGACCAACTGGAGTAAAATGAACCTCGTACCGCCAAGACACTGCTGAGACCCAGAATGTCCAGCCTAATCCACTGGTTAGCCAAGGACTGGATGTCCAAGGCCAACTACCACTCCGCAACTGAAATAGGGAAGCGAAGTTGTCTGCACTCATTGCCTTCCGAACTGAGAAGCTATAACTAAAAAGAACTAACCACGAACTATCCGAAGTAATCTGCTAGCCCACAATTCTGAAACCTAATCCTGATTTTTTGACCAATGCCTCTGTCAAACCCATATGCTGCCAATGAACCCATAGGAACCGAAGTCAACCAGGCTTTGAATATGTAAGTTGCCCAACCCGTAGCAGCTACTGAAAAACTATGAACATAACTCAAACCCGATGTTGCAGTCAACACTCAGCCAAAATGCTAAAGTCCAACACTCGACCACGGTACCATAATAAAACCTCAACCAGAGTACCATGGTCAAAACTCATTCCAACTGGGATTGTGGAGAACAAGGAGATAACCCGACAAGACAAGAAACCGAAGGAAACCAAACCATGCTCGCTAGCATAACCAACACCTCTCAACCTAAGGAAAAATCTCAAACTCTGGCACCGCCATTGGTAACACCAAACCAACACAAGGATTTCTAGCAAACGCTAGATAACAGCCTAGGCAACATCAATCTAGGACCGCTAGGAAAGGAAGACTCCAACCTAGTCGCGAACTAAGATGAGATGGGAACAAGACCCACCAGAATAGAATAACAAGAACTATCCACGAGCTACAACTCTGGGTAAACACCTATCAAGGATAACTCTCCCCCATCCACTACTAAGGAATAATCTACCATGAAAATACACGCATAAACATTATACTCAAGTAGTCAAACAACTAAACAAGAAGTAGGTAGGCATAAAAGCAAATCTACAAAAGAAGGGACATAATCACACTCGAACAACACTATTACTACCCAAAGGCAACAAAAACCTTACCTGGAGAAATGATATAAGAAACCTCTACCTCTGGCCCACCAAGAGGGGCATCAAACTGATGGGGTCTAACTCGGGATTGAGAAATCAAAGCTGAAGGCTCGACCGTCCCTCGTTGAGGACAATTTCAAACATAGTGACCAACTACTATACACCCGTAGTTACCCAAGGAAACCTCACTCTGACGCACAATGCCTAACAACACTAGACGGATATCTGAACCACCTGGCTGAAAGCCATCTCTCACCATCCAGGGACCACAACTACTACCCTGTGCACCACTTCTAGCTGGTCGTGCTCGAGCCCTAGGAGCCTGAACCATCTAATCATGTCGCCTAGGGTGCTGCACTGAAGGGCACTTTCTAGCAAAGTGGCCTATATCACCACACTTAAAACAACCTCGACCGACCATACTCCACTGTAACGACCTGGCTAAATCCGAATGACTACCATGAATGGTGGGACCTGAATGAGTACCTTATAAAGCTGGAACACGGAGGGGGTGGAACTCTCTGAATCTTGGACAAGTCCTAGCAATGTGTCCCCGCTCACCACAAGTATAACAACCCCTACCTGAAACACCTCGATTAGAGAATCTGGCTAAACCGGACTGGCCACCATGACCTACATGCTCTAAATACAAACACCGGAAACTGCGCTGACAGCGATGCCTCTTACCGCTACCTCCATATGCCTCGTGACATAACCCGTAAATAGCCTAAGCATGATCGAACACCTAAAGAAAGGTAGTACCAATTATAACTAAGTGCTCGGTCACCATACAGAGTGGTGAAATTAACCCTTCAACAAAGCTCTGAACTCTGTCAAACTCTGTAGTTATAGTCCTAGCAGTACTCCTAACCATCTCATGAAATCTGGCCTCATAGTCCAATACCGACATACGACCCTGCTGAAGAACTGGAAGCTCAACCCTAGCTGAAGCACAACTCGAAAACCGGGTACTGAAATACCCTCCAGAGAACTCAGAGTCCTGGCCATGGTGTCCTGAAGAACTGGGGTAGCCATTAATCCAATCGGAGGCTGGGTTGGCCCCACACCCCCTATCTGATGCAGTAAACTCTCACTCTGGAGTCCTGGCACTGATGAAATTACTGAAGAAATAGGCACAAAAGCCTCGACACCACCCACTGTCAAACTCATCTTAGGCATCCTGAGAAGGAATGAAAAAACTAAAATTTAGAAGTCAATAGAGCCAGGAACACATGATAACGAGCCAAGCAGATGAAACTTTTCCTAACAATTCTCTGTAGCTCCTGGAGATAGGATACGAACGTCGACGTACCAATCCGCGAGACTCTACCTAGGCACTTGCTTCTGTACCACGACACCGATGAACCTAGAGCTCTGATACCAACTGTCACAACCTAATTTATCAGGTCATGATGGCACCTACAACCACCAGTAGGTGAACCAATCCCCGTAGCCTAGAACGGTTAGTAATGGGATACTACATAACTAATACGCACAATAAGCGGAAGCACAAAGTAAAGATAGGACAAAGCAGAAGCAATAACCCGAAATATATATACATAAAGAAACTACACCAACCCCAAGACTTGGTATCAACAGTACATAAGCTTCTAATAGAATACAAGTGCTAGAAGTAACAAAAGACAAGTACAACTGTCTCCGAATATACAAGAGTAACAGTACAAAAGATGAGATATAGTTAGGCCCCGATCGTCAGGCACTCACCCTAGTCTCGAATATCCCCAAAAGCTGCATGAGTCTCCAACGCGACCAACGGCAAAAGCTCAACTAGTAACTGCACCAAAAAGATCCAGAAGTGCAATATGAGCACCAAGACAATGGGTACTCAGTAGGCATCATAGGCCGACCGAGCGCAGAGAGATAATATATAAGTAATACATTACACGAAAGTAAGCAAAAATACAGGGATCCACCTAAATTTAGTTATAAAACCAAAAAGGGAACAAATCAAACCAACAAGAAGGAACAAATAACAGAATCAATTCGGGAAGCCAATAATCCAAGTGCACTCAAAACAATGCAATCTGATTGGATATGATATGATGTATGAGTGCATGATGATATAAGCCTAAAAATACCTCATCGGACTATGCATATATATATGAATAGTATAAGCTTGGAAATACCTCATCAGACTATGCATATATATATATATATATAAATAATATAAGCCCAGAAATACCTCATCGGACTATGCGTATATATATAAATAGTATAAGCCCAAAAATACCTCAATGGACTATGCATATATATATGAATAGTATAAGCCCATAAATACCTTATCGGACTATGCATATAAGAATAGACACATAAGAGTGCATAATAGTATTAGCCCAAAAATACCTCATCGGACTATGCATATAAAAAAAGGTATAGTGGATAAAAGATCCAGGAATACCCCTCGGACCGGCATGAAAGTAGTATTATCCCTTTCTGTTCCAAAACCAGTGTTAAAAACCCAGTAAAACTTCTTTAAAATCTGAAATCCATGAATATCACAAAATCCTGAAGTTTCAAACCAAAAGCCTCGAAAACCTTTCCTTTCTGTGTTGCAGGTATATAAATGTAATATGAACATGCAATGTCCCGAAATCAGAGAAGATATCACACAACAAGGCAATTCAGGGCAAAGCACCCTTCAACCAAGGAAACTGACCTGGGACTCCGTCCAAATCCAAGCTATGGCCTTGGGCCTAAAATTTACACACAACCAGTAGAATCCATAAATAACAGAAAGATAACCATGAAAACAACTACATGCATCTACTCTACCTCTAAAACCTCCTAAAAGCGTACTAAGGATTCTACGCTAGCCACAATGATACTACAAGCTCTTAGACTAAGGATGACAGTAATATTCTAAATCTAATATTAGAAATGGCCAATTTAATGCAAGTCACGAGATTTAAGCCTAATTCTATCTATAATCCAACCTAACGTTCCAATAACATATAAATATATATAATCTAACTATTTTCAGTCTAAGAAGCAAACCGTTACCTACCAGAATGGCCGAGCACGCGCACACAATCCAATCCATAAAACTAGAGCCTATCTCCCCTGAGGAGTATCTACAAGCCGCCACTCTATCAAAACAAGAATCTACTCATTAATACAAGACTAATGATACTCATATTACTATAAAAATAGCCGAGTTGAAATTCAGGTCACAAACGGGCTCATGGGCCCCGTGACCCAAAACTAGAATGAAAGACACACATATTTTCCCTACCATCCCGGGAGCACATGCTCAAAATTTGAGCGGGATCGGACAACAATTTGGGCTCAAAACAGCCCGCTTAGGCTAAGAATTAAAGATGGAATTTCAAGGAATAAATCTGGAAATTGGCCAACAAAGCGTACCACAATGCGAGAAATTGCGCTAAGGAGGTAAATTGAGCGATCCCACGATCATGCAATCACAAATGGGGTAGATTCTATAAGAATCCCAAGATTTAGGAAATGAGCAACAATGGAGGATTTAACGGGGGAATTACGAGAATAAACACGGAAGGGGAGAGGGGTGACGAGGGGACTTACCAGATGAAGAACACTGGTGCAAAAAAGCTGGAAATTAGAGATTTGGAGCTTATCAATGGAGTTGTTCAAAATTGTGAAGGAGAAAATAAAGTTGGAGTTTTAAATAGCTGCGAGGGGTCCTTCTTCACGATTGCGAAGGACACCACGCGTTCGCGAGGAAATGCTGTCCAGACCATCACGAACACGATGGTCCAGTCGCGTGTTCGCAAAGAGAAAAATGGGCCGGGTCCCAACCAACTTTATTGCAGTCGCGAAGGGCGACCCATGTGATCGCGATGGTCAAAAAGCTAGACTATTGCGAATGCGATGGCCACATCGCGATCGCGATGACCAATTGGTCTGCAACTTTTATAGCAGCAACCAGCTATTAATAAAGGCTAAAAGTTCATCCGACGGACCCTCAGGATTAATCCAGAACCCCAAGAATGTAAACCAACCATGCTACCCTACCAAAAACAGCATTCCAAACTCAATAGAATTGACAAAACTCCCAACAGAGATTGTTTTAAAGAAGAGTGGTCCATATGCCCAAAACTAACTCGGAACTGAAAATCAAAAAACAAGTCTGGAAGCCTCAGGACTTAAACGAAAGGTCCCTCTAGCCTAAAGTCGACATTCTGGAGCTGACAGCACTGAAAAATTTTCCATCCGAGGCCGTCTTCTCTAAATATTGACCAAAGTCAACCAAACAAGCCCAACCAGCCTGGAAACACAGAACGAGAGAGAATTCCAAGATAAAAAGCTCCCGGATCCCTATCAAAGGTCCTTCTAGACCAAAGTCCATGCTCCGAAGCTAACGAAACTGTCAGAATTTGATTCTTAGCATGTTCACCAGGAATGTTGACAGAAGTCAATGATTTTAAAAGCCTAAAGCTCTAAAACAAGAAACGGCCAAAAATACCAAACAAATGGCCCGAGCACCAAACTATCAATCCGAGCAAGCCATAAATGACTTGGGGCCACTACAAGCAAGCCATAAATGAATTGGGGCCACTACAAGCAAGCTTGAACAATACAAGAAAGGAGAAAACACATAAATGAACGGAATGTTCATTACACTCTTCTTCATCTCCTTCATTTTGCAGCATATCAAAGGAGTTCTTTGTGCTGATTCCTGGTTTAGACTCATCAAATATCTGACTAATTAATTTATTTTTTCCTTTTCTAGCTTAAACCTCCTGCTAGTAGGATTCCATCTAGCCAGTTCCACCTTTCAATTTATGTATCTCCTCTGAATAAGTAATTCCTCCTTCTTAGTCTCTTCCTCACCCCCCTTTTTCTTCTTCCACCTATTTTTTCAATTTTGGATGCAAGCTCCTGCATTCATCCTCACCATGTCCCTGTAACTTGCATGTGTCAGTATCTAGACAATGTATCATATTGAATGTTGATTTTAAGGACTCTTGTTTCATTTGTTTGGCTATTCACTACCTCTAGCTCCACATAGTCAGGTAGCTTAGCTGCTAAGTCCACTTGTACTTTAACTCTTGCACAACTCGGGCGAGTTTTATTTATGGTTGCCATTTCTAGGTTAATTGTCTTGCCAACTGTTGAAGTTAGGGAGAAAATAGATTCTTTCACAAAGAATGTAGGAAGAAGGTCGGTAAAAAATATCCACGCCATTACCTGGGTAGTTTCTTTGTCTGGTGTAAAATTGGCATCATAAATGAGAGGTCTCATTTGATATACCACCCCATCCTTCGCAGTGATGTAATAGACTGGTTTAGACATTCTATTGATGAAATCTTCCATTATGTTGAATCACATTAATATATGTATGTTTCTAATTAATCCAATCTTACAGTCTCCTTTTATCTTACATTGCCTGGGTATTTGAATCCTCAGTTCTTCTAACTTCGGGCATCCATGGGAGAATTTCCCAATCACTGCAAGTTGAAGGTCTTTGAGGACATTTATTTTTTGTACTTCTTCCTCTGTCCATGTATTTCTTGGTACCCTATTATTGTATTCACTGATTTCATAGTAATTTTATCATCTGATTGCTTTCCTTAATGTGTCAAGGGTTTTAATAGTTCAACAAACTTCATCTTACTACTTTGAGCCGCATCATCACTTTTCTCATCTTCCATATTAACGATGCTAGGCAAATCCGTAGGTTCATTAGGCAAGCTAGGTTTCTTTAGAGAGTTAGGGTGGTAAAGTTTTGGAAAATGTTCTATCGATACAGTAATTAATTTTTGGCCAGCCTCAGTGGCTTGACCGGCCATGGTGTCAAATTTTGGTTCATCGGTGGGGTTAGGTCAGTGCCACTGACAAGAGAGAGAGAGCCCAATATCTTTTGGTGCGACTTTTATTTCAAACTCAGCTTTTTCTCATTTTTTCAAATAATATTAGTTAATTGATTTATGATTAATTTAACAATATTTTGAGGCATGAAATAGAGGAATTAATGTAATGACCCTCTAGGTTATTTTCTCTATTTTCGTGCATTCTCAGTGTTTTGAGATTTTTCACAGCACGTACAGGTCATTTATGACTTGCCGAGATTGATGATTCAGTTCTTGGGTAGTTCATTAGTGTTTTCAGTTAATTTCCCTGTTTTGAAACTCTTTATGTTGAAAGAGTTGTCTTTGATCAATATTTGGAGAAAATGAACTCGTATAAGAATTCTGTCAGCGTCGTTAGCTCTAGCTCTAGAAAATGAGGCTTCCGGACTCGCTTTAGGCTATTGGTTGGTTTTTAGTTAAAATGAAGGTTTTGGGTATGGGGCCACTTTTTATCAAAAATGATCTTCATTGGGAATTTCATCAATTTTGTTGAGTTTGAAATGCCATTTCTGGTAGGGTAGCATATTTAATTTGCATGTGTGGGGTTTCAAATGAATCTCGAGGGTCCATCCGAGTGTTTTGAACTTGGTTGAAATTGCTGGGCTTTCCCTGCTGGTGCAACCAAGCTCAACCCTTCACGTTCGTAATGGGTTGGATGTGTTCGTGTGTCCGAGTATGCAATGGCTCCACCATATTTGTGAAGAAGGGACTCTGGGCCCTAATTCTGTTACCTCTCTGCTTTCACGATTGGAGGGCCACATACACGAGGCTGCATTCACAGCGGCCTCCCTGTGTCTGCAAAGGGTAATGCCCTGGCAGTTTTAAATTGTTTTCCCTTCATTTTCAAATCACTCTTAACAGAGGATTGCACCATTTTTTATAGCTCTAAGCTCAATAATTTGTTTTGGGTTAATCCGATAAAACTTAGGCTCTATTGCTTCTTGTCCGTGATCATTCTCCCGCCTTTAAACTAGTATATTTCTAACTTTTATTCCGATGATTCCTCCATTTATTTCCTATTTTCTCTGGACTTTAAAGAACTGATTTGTTCTCAGTTTTGAGGGCTGGACATGTTAAAATTTTGAGCATGTGATCCTTGTCCTACGAGAGACATAATAACAGGTCTAATTTTTTGGTTTTGTAAGTGGCCTTGTCGGTGATTTTTTGACTCGATTTTTGTCCCCAATTCCAAAGTTGTTATATGGGTATCATTCTTCATATTCTAACATATAGATTACTATTTTGATAGCCTGGTAGCTGTTGGAGGCTTCTTGAAAGGGAAATGTTCTAGTCTAGTGGGCTCATGAGCGCGTGCTCGGCCTCTAGGTAGGTTACGCCTTACCTACTTTTATATTTTGCTCGATTAAGGTGTTTGTATGATAATTTGTCAATTGTTGGTGGGATATTGTGGTTAGAATATATTGATTTAGGTGTTTATGATCCTTGTAGCTTGACTAGTAGTTTAGCATGGAATTGCAGTTGAAATTCTTAGCCTTGGTGGTTGTATTATCTTTTAGGGCTTGACGTTAATTGTGCAGTACCTGTTTAGTTAAAATAGGTTTCCTTAGCTTAGATTTGGGTAATTTCTCTCCTTAGGTGGGCTTTTCTCATGGCCTTATAGTTAGCATAGCATTTTCTGAATTGTATCTATGGTAGGATACACTACTAAAAAAGGCTAAAAAGAGACGGCCAAAAGGGACGTTGTCTGTCACTTTTTTAGCCAAAAGCGATGGAAAAGTGACACTGTCACTCCCATGGAAAAATGGCCTGTCACTTTTCCAAAAGCAACGGACAGCGTTGGTTTAAAAGCGACGGACAGGGACACAAATTAAAAAGCGATGGGTTTTTTTTTCCAGAAAAGCGATGCTGTCCGTCGCTTTTTTTGGGTATTTTTTTTTTAAATTCCAGAAAAGCGACGGACAACGTCGCTTTTTCTAGGATTTTTTTTTTAAATTCTAGAAAAGAGACGGACAAAAGAGACCATGTCCGTTGCTTTTCTGCATTTTTTCCAGCTGCAAAAATCTGCATTTTTAATATGCACCACCTGTCATTTACAAAACTAATTCAAACACAGCCCAAATCAGCACTAATTGCGCCACAACATTCATAAAGCAACTACAACATCAAAAAGAAACTAAATATGAAGTAAAACATTTATTAAATACATAAAAGATCCACCCAAAGGACCTACAAAGTGTTTCAAAACTTAAAAGAAGTACAAAATTATAAATAAAGTGTCAAAAGGCTAATGCAAACTAAAAGAAAGTGAATCTAAGAGGCTCGACGATCTTGCATATCATTATCGTTCTCCTTCCGTTGTCTCTCAGAATCTGCCAAGATAAAAGTTTTGCGATATGCCGTCACCTGATGACATCTATATGCAAATTTATATTAAAATATATAAAAAATCATAAGTATTAAAGAAAACCATAATCATAAGTATTAAAGAAATTAAAATCATAATCATAAGTATAAATAAATTTACATACTAGTCCATATTCTCCCAATCTTCTTCCTCACTTGATTTATTTTCATCAGTCGCCCATTCTTCCTCATCACCTGTTTCATTTTCATCGTCCCATTCTTCCTCCTTAGTTATTTGTCCCTCAAGATTTGCGATGACAATCAACTCATCATCAGAAACTTCTTCTAATATGTGTTGAAGATGTTCTAGATTGTTTTCCAACTCAGCATCCACTGCTTGATGAACAACTGCAACATCATTCTGGTATGCCACATCTAACACATTCTCAATCTCAATCCTACCCACATGCTTAGTTTTGATGACCACCCACCAATCAACCTTATCTCTGCACAAAGGCTTAGTTTTTATGACCACCCACCAATCAACCTTATCTCTGCACAATGGATATGGAGCATAATATGCCTGCTTAATATTTTATCCAATGATAAAAGGATCATAGCGACCATATTATCTCGTGTTCTTTACTTTAATTATATTATATTGTTGATTCACCCTAGTACCTCTATGTGAAGGATCAAAACACTTGCACTGAAATAACACTATCTTTTTTTTTCCAGCCAACCAGGATATCTAACTTCAATAATCTCTTGTATGACACCATAATATTCAACAATTTGGCCATTACCATCGACATCACCTTGAATGCACACTCCACTATTATTAGTTTTCTTATACTTAGAACTTTTCAGTTTTAAACATGAAGCCATTCACACAATACTTAGTCATCGTCTGAATTTGACTTTCAGGCCCAAGTGCAACATCTCTCATCAATTGTAGATGTTCAACAATATTATATTCATAAAAAATCTATAAATTAAATTTTAGTAAATTAGTATATTATACATGTTGATTCAATATTAAGAGTAAATAAGTAAATAAATTTTTACACACTTACATATTTTTTCAGCCAATGAGAAAAGTTTTTATATATCGCATCATACCCCATATGCTTACGAATTTACTGTTAAGTGTACATTGAGATATTTTGTTAGTTTAATTAACACTTAGTATTTAAATTTATGTAATTCAATAACACAATTCAACAAGACTTTCTTAAGATATGGTTGAATCTCGGGACAATTGAGCAAAATATGTGTCACAAATAATTGCTTTTCAACACTAGTGAAACCTCGCCTTTGAATTTTTTTAGATCCTAGCTCAGGTTGATTAAAAATTGAAATTGGTTCAATCATAGGATCACCATCACCGTCATCATTGCGATTGACTCTATTTTCCTTACATAGCACTTCATTCCCGAAGTAGTAAGAACAAAAATGAATAGTTTCTCTTGCAAGATAAGCTTCACAAATTGATCCTTTGACCTTTCCCCTTCGCTTAATAGTTTGTTTGCACTTTCCAATTGTCCTATAT
This sequence comes from Jaltomata sinuosa, assembly GCA_003996215.1. Taxonomy (NCBI): domain Eukaryota; kingdom Viridiplantae; phylum Streptophyta; class Magnoliopsida; order Solanales; family Solanaceae; genus Jaltomata; species Jaltomata sinuosa. Next base: position 111,704 of record QJPP01000584.1, on the reverse strand, counting down.
AATTGCATGTTAGCTAATTAATATAATACGTTTAAAAAAGAATAACAAAAATAATAAAGGGTCATTACCTCTCGAATGGATACATCCACCTTGTTTGAATTGGGCCCCCAAGGTGTGCCTCTTCTATAAGGTGAACTAGAAGATGCTCCATCACATCAAAAAAGCCACATGGAAAGATCTTCTCCAACTTAGTGGTGATAACAGGAATATTTTGCTGCATTCTTTCCAAGCTTATCTCCAACAAAATGTTGGAACACAAATCTTTGAAGAACAGATATATTTCTGTGATTGGTTTCCATATCTTGTCGGGTAGGTGGATAAATGCGATAGGAATCAGAGTTTCCATGAAAACATGACTATCGCGCTCCATTTTTCTCGCGAAAGATGGGACATCGACGTGACAACTCTTTTTGGATAGAAAAGAGTGAAGAGTCGCCACCTAACAAATTTATGGTGCGTTAGGGCACCATTTTAACTAACTACGACTAAATTAATTTAAGGTCTACATCACCAGAAATCGGGTAAGGGTTCAAGTTACCTCAAAAGGAAGGTGTTAAGCACCTTTCGAGGTCCACAAATGTGGATCCCTGCCGAATTCGTTATTTATGTGGGAAATAAGTGATAAACAAAGGGTCAACAGTTTTATTAGCCTATTAGTAACTAAGTAATTAAACAAATAAACCTTTATTTTAAGCAAGTAGATAAATTAGTTACTAATAGTCTAAGTGAGAAAAAAGATCATGCATATAAACCACAATTAAAATAAATAATGAAACAAAAACGAGATCAGCGAGAAGATAGAATTAACACAAGAATATAGAAAAAGAAACCTAATTACTAAGTGATTTAGATAACTACCCCAACCATATAATAAAACAAGAGCTAAACTTAGGTTAGTTTTAACCTATTCGGATCAACGCCCGGCTTATTATCGAAGACAATTCCAAAGACATTGTCGTATTCTGCTCGGGTCGATTTCCATCATGTCCGTCTATCTACCCACCTAAGTTGGTTATTAAGATTATTATTCCTAGGAGCGTACTAAAGAAATGAAAAATCTAGCGTACCTTAGATGCTTACCCGTCCCAACTTAACGTTCAAGAGGCATTGGACTTACTAACTTGGATGTGGATCTAGACAAATAAAATCTTAGGTTTCCTAATTAGACACGGGGGTAAGTGTCATACAGAACATACCAAGGACTTTTAAAACAAGTAGCATATAATAGTCTCAAGTAGGCCTCACAATTCATACAATTAACATTTTATGTGGTTAAACCTATGATCATGATATTTAGGGATTGAGATAGGCAGGAATAAGATTGATTTAGACTTATAGGCATGACTAATTAATGCAGAAACTAATTTTAACATGCTGAAAATGAATTGAGCATGCTGAACTGAACTTAAACTGATTTTAAACATGCTGACGCAGATTATTTATTGGACATGATAATTAATTACATTACTGCTAAAACAAGTTTAAAACCTACAATCATAGTTATTAGCTTACATGCAGGAACAAATTTAGACAATTGATTATTTAAGACACTAAATAAAAATAATTTTTTTAATCCTATAACATGGTCACTAGTTAGTTTAAATGCTGAAATTGATTTTTTATTCTATAACATGATAACTAACGAATTAATATGCTAAAACAAATTCAGATTTAACATGTTGAAAGCTTATTTAGTCCTATAGGCATGGTAACTACTAAGTTTAAAAATGCTGAAACATACTGAACCAGGTTTAGCATTCTGAAACAGCTTCTAACATGCTGAACTGATTTTAACATGCTGAAACAGTTTCAACGTGCTGAATCCTATAGGCATGATTTCTAGTCGTGGTATATGCAGAAACTGAATTAACCCTATAGGCATGCTATATAAAATACACAGAACACTGATGCTGAAATCAATTTTTAAACTAGACATGGTTCTGATTTTATTTAAAAGATGAAGCTGATTTTTAACATGGTAACTAGCTTTGTTTTTTTATATGCTGAAACTGATTTTTACAACTTAAAACATGGTAGCTAACTATCATAAATGCTGAAACATATTTAACTTATAAACATGGCAACTAAACAGAACTGAAAACTGGTTTTAAGCCATAGAGCATGGCAATTAATTTTAAAGATGAAACAAACTTAAACCTATAGGCATGTTTTCTAGGCGTTTTCAAAAAACTAAGGCAAATAGCACGTAGTTTGCTCCTCCCCCATAGAAGTTCCTTACAATATCTTATTTATCGTCGGAGTTTATACAATAATTATTACAGACCCAAATGAGTGAATGAGAAAATAAAATAAGACAGATCTAAGCTTTGGAGACTCGCAAATCTCGGGCAACTCTTCACTGTGTAACCATCTTCTAATAGAAACCTGTTAAATATAGCATAGGATTCAGAAGATCCTAGTATGACCCATGAAACTACCCTCGACATGTCAGAGTTCCTGAGAATCTCAAGGATTCTAGGCAGTGCTCTTGTCGAGGCATGGGAATACATTAGGACCTCCGTATTCCACAAAATACAACGAAAACAAAACTAAGCCAGAAGCAAAGGTAATCACATAAACCAACCAGTCAAACAACATAAGCCAACTAACAAGTTCATGCTAACAGTGGTTTAATGCAAACAAAAATATAAGTTCTAAATTGACATCCTATAGACATGCTTTTATAAACAAATCACAGAACAATCATGGCTAAACACAGATGGATACATATTCTAAACTAAAGGTAAACATTCATATGAATTAAAATCTGCATCGATAAAACACTAATCAATTATCCGCAAATAACAGGAAATATTCAAAGCCTTCACAATTAGCAATAAGTAGCCCTTATCAACCAAGAAGAGAAGTTAAAAATATGAGTAGTAGTCTGTCCAGTCTGAGCCACAATAAAGGGGGATATGACTGTTTATATAGTGGTGAGTTGTAAGTAAAAGATAAGAAGAAAGATATTTCAGAGATCAATTAAAAGAGTTCTTTCCTTAAAGAGGTTGATAGAATCAATTAAAGGTAGCAAATCATTCAACTTTACCATAATTATCCTAATAAAATCATGATAACTAGATAAAAGGGAGCAAATCAGTATTCAAGAGAATCAATCAAAGGGGCATAACTCTTAAACAGAGCCAAATCAATTAGGAGCACATTATCAGGATTACCATAATTAAGGAGGAATTAACATTGAGACAATTGGTTAAGGGATGGAAAATATTCAGAAAACCAATCAAGGGGATTATTTCCTTAAGTAGAAGAGCCATACGATATTCAGAAATAGATAGGTAGCATAGCTGTCTTAGACATACAAGGGAAAGGATACTAAATCATGGGTAATCAAATAACGAGCAAAGAGAATCCTAAATTCATAATCAAATCAATGGATGAAAATAACAAGGCGCATAAATTTCCAGACATGAATATAGGCAGTATTCCAACCAATACAACATGCAGAAAAAAATTGGTCACCACCATGATACCAGCTAAACCGTTTCACCTATTGCAATACAACATGATAATTAAGCATGCTTTGACACCCATTTTAACAACAAGGAAAGACATATGATCGAAATTTAAGAATTAACTTATACCAAAGCTTTGTAAAACAATTTCCCGCATACTGTATTCGGCAAGGTAATCAGTCACAAATCAATAAAATCAAATAAATATGCATGAACCTTCATAATTAGATTTTCGATATCAGAACCTGTAATAGAAGAGAATGAGACGGAGTAGATAAAGCTCATAACAAAATCCCCATCAAAACCAAGCCACACTTGTAACAATCCGTCATTTAAATCTTTATCGGTGCCCACCGGAGATGGGAGGCGCGGCTGGCCATCACTGGAACGAGCGGCGCAGGGTTCTCCAGTGGTGAGGACTTTGGGGTTGAGAGGAAATGGTGGAGTAGCGGGTTGGAGGAGACAAGCCTTTGGGGTTTCTGGTTGTGAACTGTAAATAAGGTTAGAGGGGTCTGTTCGGAGAAGCAAAAAGGGGTGCGGGGTTTCTGTTTGGAGTGAGAGGTGAAGAAGAAAGAGGACGAAGAGAGGAAGGGAAAGTGTGTGGCAGTGGATGGTTTTTGGTGGGGTTTCGCCGGATAAGCGGAGGCGGTGGGCGATGGGATAAAAGAAAAGAGAAAGTAAAGGAGGGGTGGCGTTGCTTACTGGCCGAAGATAGCCAGAAGTGGGAGAAACGGAGGCGGCGTGGTGGTTACGATGGAGTTTTGACAGTGGCTGCTTCACCGGTGATGGTGGAGCGGTGGTGAGGGTAGCCGGAGTTAGCGTTGGGTGCTGGAGTAAAGAGGGGAGAGAGGAGAGTCTATGGGGGGTGGTGGCTGGCGTGGGGGTAGAGTGAATGAGGGTTAGGTTTAGGGTGTGAGTAATTAAAAAGGAAGGGATGAGGGGTTTAATCTCAGCCGTTGATCATTTTAGATCAATGGTTGATATTTAATTCTGAATATAGATGGGTTCTGGAGCGGGTCAGACGGGTCAGTGGGTACCCGAATTGGTATTGAAATGGAGCATTTAAAATTGAGTCCAAATTGACTCAATTTTAGGTTAGAATTGAAATAAATTAGATAAAAGGAGGCTAGAGTTTAAATAAATTGGGAATGAATTTGAAATTGGGCTGCTATTTAATAAATAAAATACTACATATATAATTTAATAGGTAAAATAATAACTAACGATAATTATCAGACAAAAAAAATATTATTTAAAATCCTAAATTTATGACATGTAATATTATGTGAAATTTATAATAAAATAATAATAATAAGAAATGACTTATACATTTATAAATTATATACGAATTTAAAAAGTGTCAAGATGACGATAAAAGACGCAATTTATTTAGTAAATAAAAGCAATATGCGAGGAAAATTAAGCTTTAAAAAATAAGAATAACTAGTAAAATAACAGCCCAAGAATGGTTTAGGGAGGTCAAAATTGGGTGTCAACAATGACAATCATGGCTTTTCATACCAATTAATTTTCCTTCATCCATATCTGTCCGCTTTCCCAAATTCAAAACATAACCCTAGGGCATTCTCAAATTCTTCACCCACTCACAAATTTCTCGTTTCTCATCCAGTGTTAATGAAAAATTGGCCTTGGGATTAACCACTTTACCATTTCTCATTTCCTGCAACCACAACTCATTTCTCCTACAATATCCTTTAAGTCCATTCTAGCTTTTGGATTGTCTTTTTTCTTGCCCTTAACATGCATTACTGTGTTGAACAAATTATCAAAATAATTTTTTTCAATGTGCATCACATCAAGATTATGTCATAAAAGATTATCCTTCCAATATGGTAACTCCCAAAATATGCTTTATTTGGTTCAATTATGTTCAACACCATATCCAGGAAGTCTAGAACTCTCTCCTAAATGTATAATTCTAGGCAACTGACTAACTCTCTCCCAAATTTGATGTCCTGAAAGAAATGGAGGTGGAGGATCATTTTTAACCTTATTCTTTCTGAATGCATTTTTCATATTTCTAAACTCGTGGTTCATTGGCAAAAACTGACGATGACAATCAAACCAACAATTTTTTCAGCCACTTTAAGTGAATACTTTAGAATTTTCCATGCAATGTGGGCAAGCTAACTTTCTAACAGTCATCCAACCCGACAACATCCCATATTCTAGAAAACCATTAATAGTCCACATTAAAAAAGTATGCATAGTAAAATTTTGCTTAATTGATATATCATATGTCACTACACCGTTAAACCATAATTGTTTTAGCTCATCTATCAATGGTTGCAGATAGACATCAATCAAACTTTTTGGATTACGGGGAACAGGGATAATACAACTTATAAATATTAGGGACTTTTCATACACATTTCAGGTGGGAGATTATACGGAGTAAGAAATATAGGCCAGCAAGAATAAGATGCAGCATTATTAGAGAATGGTGTGAAACCATCTGCACACAATCCCAATCTAACATTTCTTGGTTCTCTAGCAAAATCAGGATATGTTCTATCAAAATGCTTTCAAGCTTCTCCATCTGATGGATGCGACAAGACACCCTGTGGCCTTCTATTTTCATGGTGCCATCTTATATGTGGGGCAGAACTCATTAAAGCATACAACCTCTTTAACCTAGGTATAAGAGGTAGATAGTGCATCGCCTTAATTGGAACCATCTTTCCACTGGGAGTCCGTTTATACTGAGCATTTCCACAAAAATTACAATTACCAAGATGATCATCATACTTATAGAACAACATGCAACCATTTACACAACAACTAATTCTATTTTATGACAATCCTAACTTGGAAACCAATTTCTTTGCTTCATAGAAATTCTTAGGTATCTTCAACTCTGGATTATTAGCTACTTCTCCCACAAGATCAACTACAGAGTCCATAAGAGTTTGAGGAGCACTCTAATCTGATTTGATACTCAATAGTCTAACTGTAATTGACAAAGAAGAATGCGGATTCCCTTCACATAATGGATGATTACCCTCTTGTAATTATTTATAGAAGCATTTTTCTTCTTCATTAGGATCTTCTTCTAAATACTATTCGAGTTCCATCCCATCTTGAACCCCGAAAGCATCATTTACCATTTCATGCATTCTATCGTGTTCAACCCTATCATCTTGAGACCTATCATATTCAACCCTATTATATTCATTCATAGGCAGCGAATTATAAAATATACCATTCAACCCATCTTTCTCACCATGATCAACCCACACAAAATATCTACTTTTAAATCCACTACGATAGAGATGAACCATAATTGTATCTGGATTACAAAACTTCAGGCACCGACATTTACTACAAGGACACCTAATCACACCATGACTTTGATAGTTGTCTAGTGACATTGCGTGCTCGATAAAACCTCTAACTCCTTTAAAAAATTCACGTTTAATAGGACCATCATTTTCATATTACATATCATACATCCATAAGCAACGATCCATCTATAAAAATATAATAATTCAATTATAAATTAGACTCATTAACGTTCATAACATAAACTAAAGTTGAAAACTAATTCAAGATTATAACTCAATAATATAAATTAATTCAAAATTTCCAAATTCACTATCAAATTCAAGAACTTAATTCAACAACCTAAAGTTGAAAACTAATTCAAGATTATAACCCAACAATATAAACTAATTCAAGATTATAACCCAACAATATAAACTAATTAAAAATTTCTAAATTCACTATCAAATTCAAGAACTTAATTCAACAATCTAAAGTTGAAAACTAATTCAAGATTATAACCCAACAATATAAACTAATTCAAAATTTCAAACTTAACTATCAAATTCAAGAACAGAATTCAACAAGCTAAAGTTGAAAACTAATTCAAAATTATAACCCAACAATATAAACTAATTCAAAATTTTCAACTTCACTATCAAATTCAAGAACCTAATTCAACAACTTAAATTTGAAAATTAATTCAAGATTATAACCCAACAATATAAACTAATTCGAAATTTTTAACTTCACTATCAAATTCAAGAACCTAATTCAACAACCTAAGTTGAAAACTAATTCAAGATTATAACTCAACAATATAAACTAATTCAAAATTTCCAACTTTACTAACAAACTCAAGAACCTAATTCAACAACCTAAAGTTGAAAACTAATTCAAGAACTTAATTCAAGAACCTAATTCAAACTTAAAATCAAGAGCCTAAGATATTTACTATGCTCACAAATTCTAAAATCAAATTCAAGTTCAAAATTCTCAAATTCAAGTTCACAAATTCAATTATATGAATTATAAAATGTGTCACGATCCGATTTCTCGGTCATGATGGCACCTACAACCCCCCAATAGGCGAACCAATCCTCGTAGACGGGAACGGTTAGTAATGGGCTACCTTCTAACAGTTTAAGCAGAAGATTTGATACATAAGCAGAAGCAAGGGCATAATGAGAAGATAATATATACAAGAGAGATATCAACAAGTGAAATCTAAAGCAACCCAAAGCCTGGTATCAAAGCGTATAAGAGCCGAACTACATCAGGAGTACAAAAATCCAAAAATCATATATAAACAATGTGTCCAAAACTATAAGAGTAAAAAATACATCAAGGATAACTGAAGTCAAGCTCTGAATGAGAGGAGCTCGCCCTCAGCCTGGATGATCCAAAAACTGCACCCCGCATGAGTCTCCGACGTGCTAACAGCGATGACCCACGCTAGAATCTGCACCAAAAGATGCAGAGGGTAGGGTGAGCACCAAATGCGAAGCATAAGGTACCCAGTAGATATCATAGGCCGACTGGGCACATATAAAGTAAAAGAGCAATAGTAGGCAGAGTAGGAACAAACAATCACAAAATTCAATGATAAGCACACAGGAGCTAGCCTAGAGGGAGGACAGAAGAAACATCATATAAGATTAGCATTTAGAATATATACATACAACATGCACAGGTGAAAGTAAGGACAACGCACCTGGGATCCTTGCAAAAATAGTATATATAAGAATAAGTTCTAGAAATGGGCGGTATACCGGTACCCTCAAGTATAAGGAAAAAGGGAGAGAAGAATAAAGGTAGACATGCTCGACATACAGGAATTAATACCCAATCAAGTCATACAAAACTCAATCCAGGAACTCACCACCTCACAGTAATCATGCTCATACTCAACCATAATAGGGAACAATATCAGAATAAAGTAACAAGAGTCTACCTACATTTTCTCGATCGCCCATACAATCGAAGAAATCAATCAAGTGAAAACAAACCCTCTGGCATACCATACTACCGGAGCGTACAATCAACAAATAGCAAACAAGGGTGGTATCTCAAACAATGGATGATATGATGCATGAAAACCTCAGGGTGAAATAGAACCTCTGTATGTACCTCCTCCGGTGCAGATCGGGCCTAGCAGGCAGGTTCCATGAAAGGACACAACCCGTATACCTCTACTCCACCGGATACCCTTCCCCCTGGCACACGCAGACCAAAGCTACAGGCCTGGAGCTGCAAGGTCCATGGAGGTCCCGGACCCCATACTAAAATTCAGAATCAAAACGTGTCCTCCAGAATCGAATATGCATGCCTAGACCTTGTCTAGGACTAAATAGTGAAAAAGATGTCTCAAAAACCCTTCCAAGGGTGCCCGGGCACAACCGGGTCTAAAACAGTAGTAAAAACATCTCTGATGCTCGACCCGGCCGAGCCTGATATAATTTCAAATTAGTAAGGAAACTCAGCTAGCACTCCGACCTGGTTGAGTCTAGCAATATTAGTAAATCATGATAAAAAACCATATCTTTAACCTTCTTTTACACCAAGAAGATCCACGTATTAAGTCAAATCATTTCCAAAACCAATTTCATTGAAATCAGGCTCCTGGGGCCATGCAAGGTTTAGAAAATTAGTTTTCGTAGGCCCAAAGCCAAAAACTGTAATAAAACGTGAAAAAACCTCTTTATATGCATGGAAATGATATGATCAACCCAAATAGCTGCCCGGCTACTCACAATCAACCTAATAGCCCTGCACAGGCTCCGAAGCTTCTCAGCAAGCATAACCAGCCTAGAAGGATATTTTTATATCCGAAACTCATGGACATTCCTAATAATCCCACCTACTATGTCCCAGAGTCAACAAGACCTCACGGGGTTACAAGGGTAATAAATATATCAACTAATAGGAATACTACACACAATGGAGGAAAGTAATAGGACGAATCATGAAAAAGCTCTCAAGGTCTGTGGTACCAACTTAATAACCCAACCCAAGGATGCCAACTAGTACAATTTTAGCCGATAAATGTGAAGTCTAGGGAGTTAAGTCGTAACCTACTTGTTGTCCGACGACAAGCTGCGGGAATGACGATATTCGAGGCCAAGCTGCTCCGAGAAGCTCCGCATGAGAATCAAACTATCAAATTTATGAATAAAATGTTAAGACGAGTCTAACGATACCCATATTGCTACAATTATAGCCGGGTCGATATCTCGGTCAAAAGCGGGCCCATGGGGCCCATAACTTGAAACCAAAAATGAAAAGAACCACGATGATCCTAACAATGCCAAGAAGGAATGCTCCAAATTTGAGCATAATTGGACAAGGGAAGGGCACCAAAACAGCCCGCCTAAGTTGGGGATTAAAGAATGGAAATTTCGAAAATAAAAATGGAAATTGGGCAAGGACTACTTACCAAAACGAAGGAAAATCAGCCCAAAATTGATAAAATTTCACACCCACGAATATGCACAAGCTTAGGGGGAAGAATCTATCACAAAATCCAAGCTTTGGATGAGCATCAATGGAGGAATTAAGAGAAAAACCGAAGAAGGCAAGTTGGGAAAGATGACTTACCAAGAGGCGAAGAACTACGGATAATCGATGAACAAATAATTTCCCAAGGTTTAGAATTGAATTTGACCAAAATGTTGGAGAGAATTTTGAGTTTTAGAGTGAGAAAAAGAGGAGAAGGGCTGGAAAAAATGAAATGACAGCAATAAATAGCTGCTGTTCGCAACTGATTTTCTACACTTTTTAGAAAACTCGACGGGGCATTCCGGTCACAATCACAAATCGATATTCAAAAACCAATATTGCTAATAGAGTGGAAACGACCTTCCGGACTGAATAGAATCAAAAAAACGTCCATACGAGGTCATTTTGTAGAAATGTTGACCCAAGTCAACACTAACAAAAAGGAACTCAAAGGCTCAAAATGAGTCCGACTCACCCGGAACCCGAACCAACCATCTTTCTAGCCCAAACTCAACATTCCAGAGCTGATGGAATCGTCGGATTTCAAATCCGACACTCCGATCATTGAAAGTCACCTGAAGTTATACTTTTAACTCCAAATGGCCTAAAAACTGAGAAAACCACACAAAACCCACACCGAAAGTTCTTAGGCCTCAACTAAAGGTCCAACTATACCAAACTCATCGCTTCGGAGCTAACGGAACTGTCAAAATTCAATTTTAAGTACGTTAGCAAATAATGTTGACTAGAGTCAACGATATTCTAAGTTTAAAGCTCTAAAACAGACGAACGGCTAAAATGACCAAATGAATGACCAGGGCACCAAACTACCAGTCCCAGCAAGCCATAAATGACTTGGGACCGCTACAGGAAGGCTCTAACAGTATAATGAATGCGTAAATGCGAAGATGACCGGAAGGGTCATCACAACATCCACTACTAAAAAGTCTTTTATCCTCGAAAGTCAAGAATAAGGGAGTACTTGAAGGCTAGAACAACTGCAGATACTGAGCACGCAACTTACTCTCGGTCTCCCAAGTAGCCTCCTAGATCAGATGATGTCTCCACTGAATTTTCACAACTGAAATCTCCCTAGATCTCAATCTCCTGATATCTCTGGCTAGAATAGCTATCGTCTCCTCAACAAATGATAACCTCTCATCCAACTGAACCGAATCCCAATGAAACACATGAGGCTCATCTGGCACATACCGGTGCAACATCAAGACATGGAAGACTGGGTGAACTGCTAAAAACATCGGAGGCAAGCCTAACATGTAGGCAACACTACCAATCCGCTATAGAATCTCAAATGGCCCAATAAATCTGGGGCTAAGCTTTCCCCACTGACCAAATCTCATCACGCCCTTCACGGGCGATACTCAGAGGAAAACTCAGTCACTAACACTGAACTCCAAGGCACGAGCCTATAATCGGCATAGCTCTTCTGCCTACTCTGGACCGCTCTAAGTCTATCCTGAATCAAATGGACTTGGTCCAAGGAATCCATAAGTAAGTCTGTACTCTACGGTCTGGACTCCAACCCATCAAACCAACCAATTGGTGATCTGCAACGCCTACCATATAAAGCCTCGAAAGGTGCCATGCCAATGCTCGAATGAAAGCTATTATTATACGTGAAGTAGGCCAATGGCATGAACTGATCCCATGAACCTCCAAAGTCAAGTACACAAGCCTGAAGCATGTCCTCCCGGACCTGAATAGTCCTCTCAGACTGGCCATATATTTGAGAGTGGAAAGTAGTACTAAGCCGAGCCTCCGTACCCAAATCCCTCTGTATAGCTCTGAAGAACTGAGATGTGAACTGAGTTCCGCGGTCTGAAATGATAGAAGCAGGGACCTCATGCAACTGTACAATCTCACGAATGTAGATCTTAGCTAACCTCTCTGCCCCGTAGGAAGTCTCAACTGGCAAGAAATGCGCTGACTTAGTCAGCCTATCAACGATCACCCAAATAGAATCAAACCTCCGAGTAGTACGAGGCAAACCAACAACAAAGTCCATAGTAATACCTTCCCACTTCCACTCAAGAATGGGAAGTCGCTGCATCAATCCACCCGATCTCATGTGCTCAAACTTAACTTGTTGATAGTACAAGCCCCGAAATACAAACTCTGCCACATCCCGCTTCATACCACTCCACCAGTAGAGCTGTCTCAAATCTCTGTACATCTTCGCTGCGCCATGATAAATAGATTATCTAGAACAATGTGCCTCATGGAGTATCAACTGTATCAAATCACCAACCCTCGGGACACAAAGTTGACCATCAAATCTCAGAATACCATCAGAACCCAAAGTAGACTGGCTAGCCTCACCCCGAACTACCTTATCACGAAGGTCACACAAACTCTGATCCTTGAACTGTCGACTCTGAATATGATCAACTAGAGTAGAGCGAGCCTCAACACTGGCAAGAACTCTGCTGGGATCCGATAAGTCAAGCAAAACTAGATGGTTAGCCAAGGACTGGATGTCCAAGGCCAACGGTCTCTCAGAAACTAAAAGTGAAGCTAGGCTGCCCATACTCACCGCCTTCCTACTCAAGGCATCCTCTACCACATTCGCCTTGCCTGGATGGTATAAAATAGTGAAATCATAGTCCTTCAGCAACTCAATCTATCTCTTCTGCCTCGAGTTCAGCTCGCGTTGACTCGTAATGTACTAAAGACTATGATGGTCGATTAATATCTCACATGAACTCCATAAAAATAGTGCCTCCATATCTTGAGCGCAAAGACTACCGCCGCCAACTCCAAGTTGTGAGTGGGGTAGTTGCGCTCATGAACCTTCAGCTATCTCAATGCATATGCTATCACTCGACCCTGCTGCATTAACACACAACCAAGACCGACCCCTGAAGTATCACAATACACGGAGAAACTTTGACCCTCAACCGGCAAAGCCAAAACTGGAGCTGAAGTCAATAAGGCCTTAAGCCTCTGGAATCTATCCTCGCACTGATCAGACCACTGAAATGGAACATCCTTCCTAGTCAACATAGTCAAAGGTGTTGCTATGGAAGAAAATCCCTCGATGAACCGTCTGTAGTACCCGGCTAACCCAACAAAGCTACGAACCTCAGTAGGAGTAGTAGGTCTAAGCCAATCACGAACCACAAAAATCTTACCCAGATCAACTCTAATCCCATCCTTAGATACCACGTGCCCTAGGAATGCAACTGACTCAAGCCAAAACTCACACTTTGAGAACATGGCATAAAGACGATGATCTCTCAAAGTCTGAAGTATAGTCCTCAAGTGCTGCTCATGCTCATCCCTACTCCTCGAGTATATTAGAATGTCATCAATAAAGACTATCACAAACATATCCAAGTACGGGCTAAGCACCCTGTGCATCAAGTCCATGAAGGCTGCGGGGGCATTAGCCAACTCAAAAGACATCACCAGGAACTCATAGTGGCCATAATGTGTACTAAATGCTGTCTTTGGGATGTCCTCTGCCCTAATCCTCAACTGATGGTAGCCAGACCTCATATCAATCTTTGAAAACACAGCGGAACCCTGAAGCTGATCAAATAAGTCATTAATCCTAGGCATCGGATACCTATTCATCACTGTCACCTTATTCAACTGTCGATAGTCAATACACATCCGCATCAACCCATGCTTCTTCTTCACAAAGAGTACAGGAGCACCCCAAGGAGACACACTCGGTCTAATGAACCCCTTAGCTAACAAATCCTGGAGCTACTCCTTAAGCTCTCTCAACTCAGCAGGAGTCATACAGTAGGGAGGAATAGAAACGGTCCTGGTGCTTGGCTCTAACTCAATGGCAAAATCAATATCCCTCTCAGGTAGTAGTCCTGGCAGGTCGGTAGAAAACACATCTAGGAAGTCTCTAACCATAGGAATAGACTCAGGAGATGTAGGGTCAGCACTAGCATCACGAACATATGCTAGATAAGATAAACACCTATGGGATATCATCTTGCTAGCTCGAAGACAAGAAATGATCCCAGACGGTGCATGGCTAGCAGAACCCTGCCACATAATCGGGGATACACTGGGCATGGCTATGGTAACAGTCTTGGCATAGCAATCCAAAACTGCACGGTAACAGGATAACCAGTCCATGCCTAGTATCACATCAAAATCCAACATATCAAGTATCATCAAGTCAGCCCAAGTGTCCAAATCACCAACAGAGATCACACAAGATCTCATAATCCGATCCACTACTAAAGAATCTCCTACTGGGGTAGAAATATAAATAGGAACAGACAATGGCTCACTAGCCAACCCCAAACAAGGCATAAAGTAGGCAAATATATATGAACAAGTGGATCCAGGATCAAACAAAGCATAAGGTGGCTGACGGCATACATAAATCATACCTGTGATCACAGCATTCGAGGCCTCTGCCTCCGATCTCCTAGGGACCATATAGAACTGAGAACAACCTCCACCTGCCCGACTGCCATCCTTACCACCTGCTCTACCACATGGGGCACCACCTCTAGCCTGACTACCAACCCCTCTAGCCAAAGGCTGAATTGCTCGTAACGGGTTGGCTGGCTAAACTGTACCCTGCTGGGGGCAATCTCTAGAAAAATGACCAACCACACCACAAGTATAGCAAGCCTTTGACGACCTTGTCAGTAGGGATGAACCAGCAGAACCCGAATGGCCACCACAGCCTGATGCCCAGAATCTGTACCTCTCAACGGCTGACCATTGTGACCTCGCTGACTGCCCTGACCCTGCTCAAATTGAGAACCAAAAGCCTGAAGTGATGCCTCTATCGGTAGGCTAGACTGACCCTAATATTTCTACGACTGATAACCTTGGCCCTACTAGCCTGAACCTCTACCACTATGCCTAGAACCACTGTAACCACCCTGATATCGAGGCCTTTTATCTCAGGCCCCGGTGTCATGACAATGTGAATTCTCAACTGTGCGGGCATAATTTGCAATGGCCTGGAATGATAGACCACTAGTAACCAGTATCTTTGCAGGCTCTCTAAACTCTCTCTGTAACCACCAAACAAATCTACAGACTCTGTCGGCCTCAGTAAGCATAATTATGGCTCCAATGGGAGAAAGCTGATGGAAGCGGGTCTCATACTCTGAGATGGTCATAGTATCCTGAGAAAGTCTAGTGAACTCCTCCCTCTGATGCTCTCGATTGCTCTGTGGAAAGAACTTGGTCATAAAGGCCTCATAAAACTCAGACCAGGTCAAAGGAGGTGATGTAGAAGGCCTGCAAGCAACCTGTGCCCTCCACCATAACTTCGCTAGACCCTTCAGCTGATATGTAATATATCTAACCCTGTGAGTATCCAATAAGCCTAAATGATGCAATATCTCCTCACAAGTAGTGATAAAGTCATGGGGGTCCTGACCCTGTGTACCAGAAAATCTCGGCGGTGCCAATCTAAGAAACCTACCCAAGGCCTTCTACTTTGTCTCTATCATAGTAGGGCGAGGAGAAAGAGGCTGGGAAATTGATGGGACTGGAACAACCTCAATACGGGGAGCCACAGTAGCAGGCTGCGCTCCTGAACTCTGAACACCCAGAGCTTTCCCTTGAGCAAATGTCTGTGCTGCCTTTGAAGGTCTCTCTCCAATCATATCTAGAAGCAGAAGTAACAAACCCCGAATATATAAAGACTGAGCTGGGGCTGAAGCTGGCACAGAAGCTGATGCTGGAACTGGTACTGAATCTGGTGGTACCTGGGCTATCCTCGAGTCCACATGCTGCTGCTTTGGAGCTAACTCTGGCTCTACCTCAACTCTAGCATCTCTAGTAGGTGTCGCTGCTCTGGGGCACCCTCGACCCCTACCTCTACCCTGGCGACCACCCCTGGCCCTAGCTGGAGTCGGAGGTGCAGGGGCAAGAGGATCTCCTCCGCCAGAGCTGAAGATATCTTACAAAGTATTTGCGGAAGAGTGAACCAAAATAAGTGAGATTTCTTGAAACTTTCAAGGATACTACGCCCGAGAGAGAGACAAGAAAAGTACAGTTTCCTAAGATGTCACTATAGCATCCTGAAGATTGAGCACATATGTCTCCGCCCTAATCCGCAGGACTGTACTAGACATTGGATCCTATACCGATGACACCGGTGAATCTAGAGCTCTGATACCAAGCTGTCACGACCCAATTTCTCGGTCATGATGGCACCTACAACCCTCCAGTAGGAGAACCAATTCTCATAGCCCAGAACGGTTAGTAATAGGCTACTTTCTAACAGTTTAAGCGGAAGATTCGATACATAAGTGGAAGCAAGGGCATAATGATAAGAAAATAGATAAAAGAGAGATATAAACAAGCGGAATCTAAATCAACCAAAAACCTGGTATCAAAGCGTATAAGAGCTGAACTACATCAGGAGTACAAAGGTCCAAAAGTCATATATACATAATGTCTCCGAAACTATAAGAGTACTAAATACACCAAGGATAACTGAAGTCAAGCTCTGAATGCCAAGAGCTCACCCTCAGCCTGGATGATCCAAAAACTGTACCCCGCATGAGTCTCCGATGCGCTAATGGCGATGGCCCATACTAGGATCTACACCAAAAGATGCAGAGGGTAGGGTGAGCACCAAATGCGAAGTATAAGGTACCTAGTAGGTATCATAGGACGACTACGCACATAAAAAGTAAAAGAGCAATAGCAGGCAGAGTAGGAACAAACAGTCACATAATTCAACGATAAGCACACAGGAGCTAGCCCAGAGGGAAGATTGCAGAAACAACATATAAGGCTAGCATATAGATTATATACACACAACAGGCACAGGTGAAAGTAAGGACAACGCACCTGGGATCCTTGCAAAAATAGTATATATAAGAATAAGTTCTAGAAATGGGTGGTATACCGGTACCCTCAAGTATAAGGAAAAAGGGACAGAAGAATAAAGGTAGACATGCTCGACATACAAGAATTAATACTCAATCAAGTCATAAAAAACTCAATCCAAGAACTCACCACCTCACAGTAATCATGCTCATACTTAATCGTAATAGGGAAAAATATCGTAATAAAGTAACAAGAGTCTACCTACAGTCCCTCGACTGACCTTACAACTGAGGAACGCAATCAAGTGAAAACAAACCCTCCAGCATCCCATACTACCAGAGCGTACAATCAACAAACAACAAACAAGGGTGGAATCTCAAACAATGGATGATATGATGCACAAAAACCTCGGGGTGAAATAGAACCTCTGTATGTACCTTCTCTGGTTCCGATCAAGCCCAGCAAGAAGGTTCCATGAAAGGACATAGCCCGTATACGTCTACTCCACCGTATACCCTTCCCTCCAGCACACGCAGCCCAAAGCCTTAGTCCCAGAGCAGCAAGGTCCATAGAGGTCCCGGACCCCATACTAAAACTCAAAATCAATATATCTCCTTCAGAATCGAGTCCGAGTTCAATCCCATGGCTAATTCTCAAATATGCATGCCTAGACTCCGTCTAGGACTAACCAATGAAAAAGATGTCTATAAAGCCCTTCCAAGGGTGCCCGGGCATAACCAGGTCTAAAATAGTAGTAAAAACATCTCAGATGCTCAACCCGGCCGAGCCTGATATCATTTCAAACCAGTAAGGAAACTCAGCTAGCACTCCGACCTGGTCGAGTCTAGCAATAGTAGTAAATCATGATAAAACCATATTTTTAACCTTCTTTTACGCTAAGAAGATCCACGTATCAAGACAAATCATTTCCAAATCAAATTTTATCGAAAATGGGCCCCTAGGGCTATGCAAGGTTTAGAAAATTAGTTTCCGTAGGCTCAAAGCCAAAAACCATAATAAAACGTGGAAAAACCTCTTTATATGCATAGAAATGATATGATCAACCCAAATAGATGCCCGACATCTCAAAATCAACCTAACGGCCCTGCAAAGGCTCCGAAGCTACTCAACAAGCATAACCAGCCCAGAAGGATATTTTTATGTCCGGGACTCGCGGACATTCCCAATAATCCCACCTCTTATAATCCAGAGTCAACAAGACCTCCCGGGGTCACAAGGATAATAAATATATCAACTAATAGGAATATTACACACAACGGAGGAAAGTAATAGGACAAATCATGTAAAAGTGGTCACGGTCTGTGGTACCAAACTAATAACCCAACCCAAGGATGCCAACTAGTACAATTTTACCCGATATATGCGAAGTCTAGGGAGTTAAGCCGTAACCTACCTGTCATTCGACGACAAGCTACGAGAACGATGATATCCGAGGCCGAGCTGCTCCGAAGGAGAATCAAACTATCAAATTCATGAATAAAATGTTAAGACGAGTCTAACGATACCCATATTGCTATAATTATAGCCGGGTCGATATTCGGGTCAAAAGCGAGCCCATGGGACCCACAACCCGAAACCAAAAAATGAAAAGAACCACGATGATCCCAACGATACCAAGAAGGCATGCTCCAAATTTGAGCACAATTGGACAAGGGAAGGGCACCAAAACAGCCCACCCAAGTTTGGGATTAAAGAATGGAAATTTCGAAAATAAAAATGGAAATTGGGCAAGAATTACTTACCAAAACGATGGAAAATCAGCCCAAGACGGATAAAACATCACACCCAATAACATGCACAAGCTTTGGGGGAAGAATCTATCACAAAATCCAAGCTTTGGATGAGCATCAATGGAGGAATTAAGAGAAAAACTGAAGAAGGCAAGTTGGGGAAGATGACTTACCAAGAGGCGAAGAACTACTGATAATCGACGAACAAATAATTTCTCAAAGTTTAGAACTGAATTAGAGCAAAATGGTAGAGAGAATTTTGAGTTTTAGAGTGAGAAAAAGGAGGAGAAGGGCTGGAAAAAATGAAATGACAGTAATAAATAGTTGCTGTCCGCAACTGATTTTCTGTACTATTTAGAAAACTCGATGGGGCATTTCGGGCACAATCGGAAACCGATACTCAAAAACCAATAGTGCTAATAGAGTGGAAACGATGTTCTGGACTCAATGATATCAATAAAACTTCCATACGAGGTTATTTCGGAGAAATGTTGACCCAAGTCAACACTAACAAAAAGGAACTAAAAGGCTCGAAATGAGTTCGACTCACCCGAAACCCGAACCAATCATCTTCCTAGCCCAAACTCAACATTACGGAGCTGATGGAATTGTTGGATTTCGAATCTAACACTCCAATCATAGAAAGTCACCCGAAGTTACACTTTAAACTCCAAATGGCCTAAAAACTGAGAAAACCACACAAAACCAACACCGGAAGTTCTCAAGCCTCTAGTAAAGGTCCAACTAGACCAAACTCATCGCTCCAGAGCTAACAGAACTGTCAGAATTCAATTCCGAACATGTTAGCTAAGAATGTTGACTAAATTCAACGATATTCTAAGTTTAAAGATCTAAATTAGGCGAACAACTAAAACGACCAAACGAACGACTAGGGCACCAAACTACCGGTCCCAGCAAGACATAAATGATTTGGGACCGCTACAGGAAGGCTCTAACAGTATAATGAATGCGTAAACACGAAGATGATCAGAAAGGTCATCACAAAATGTTCATAACATTATTCAAGATTCACAACTAGCAATGTTCATAATCTAACACTAACTTAAAATAAATAACAAAAAAAATTTAAAGATTCGAAACTAACAAACTTGCTAATAATAACAAAAAATATCAAATAAACTCTAACTTTAAATTTTAAATACCACTAATTCAAGTTCTATTCTACATAATAACTAACAATATTTTTAATCTAACATTAACCTAAAATAAATGCAATGTAATTGAAAAAAAGTAAAATAATCTAACCTTGAATTTTAAATTAGCCCTAACCCGAAAATTAATGATGGAGGAGGAAGGAGGTGGCATAGCGCGGCTGTGGCAGCAACGGCATCAGTGGCAGTGGCCACAGCAACGGCTTGAAGGTGTGGAGGTGTAGATGGGTAGAGGTGTGGAGGTGTGTGGAGAGAAGACATAATAGAAGAGAGAAGAGAAAAATGAAATAGTGACCCGATCAGGGTCACTTTTGTCACGTCCTGAGGTTACCCCTGGACATAACACGTGACTTGGGACCACAAGTACCCCAAGCTAAACCTTGGTCATAGCATCCTCAAGCATAACATAAAGTAAGCGGAAAATAATAAATAAAATCGAAATAACATAAATGAAGAGTCAAGTCAAATAGGAATATAAGATCCATACGAAGACTCAAATTCTGTCTATGTCTGAAAAGTCTCTACTCATAACATAAAGAGTTGCTAGGAAAGGACCCTAGCTAACTCGAAGTACGGAAATAAAAGCTGACACATGCTAAGAACATGACCAGTCCTCAACCTAAGAGGACTCACCAACAGCTGACAGATAGAGTGGCCTGGAAGCTCTAGCCACGTGCCTGGGAAGGGACTCCTAAATCTGCATCATCAAAGGATGCAGCGCAAGACATGCGTCAGTACTATAGGATGTACCGAGTATGCGAGAAATGCATGAATCATGATAAAAACAGGTGTCTTGTCTTGCATAATACTTCATAAAATGGAAAAACTTCCATACTTCACCACTTTTAAAATTTGCATGGCTCTAGTTCAATTTCATAATACATATATTTTCATAGAACATAGGAACTAGGCATGAACATGCGTGAAAACCCATAAGGAACATGTTATAAAAATCTAATTTGCTTAAATCAACTTCATGCATGTAGGAACTTCCATGCTTAAACTTCAATTCATGAAATAAGAGTTAACATGTAAAAACTCATGTGAATTCATGCAATTTTAATAGTAATTTAATAACCAAATCATGAGAAGACCATATTTAGCAAAACCCATGAGAATTGGGTAAGAACCCTAGTTTGGAGATCCATGAAATCAAAATTTGAATTAGGGGTTTTGGGAACAAGGGTGAAAGGAACCCATTATTGATTACCCACATACTTTGATTGAAGATATCCCACTTTAATTGGAAAGACTTAGGAGGCTTGAACTTAGAGCTTGAGACTTGAAGCTTGGAGAAGAATTTTCCCTTTTTGGGAGAGGAGTGAAGTAATAAGAAGGAACTTAGGCTAATGAGGGTGAAAACCCTTCTTGAAATAGTCAAAATGACATTATTTAGGAGTTAAAAGAGTGGGTAATGACTAAAATACCCCTGGGACTTAATTAGGAAAAAGCTAATTTAAAATTCGGCTTCAGGGTCCACGGGTGGAGTCTACGACTCGTAGACCTAACCATGACTCATGGTTCCTTCTCGTGGAAATTGCCCAAGATTTTAGGCTACTGAAGGTTCCCTACGACTCAACAGGATGACTCGTGGAAGCTTCCATGATTCATAGGACCAAATCGTGGGAATCAGGAGACCTGGCCACTCTCTGTCTGAGTTCAATGATTTGGTTCCACGACCAGTAGAAACCTTCACGAGTCGTGGTTCTCAGACCTAAGGATGGTCTGCAGGACTGAAATCACGAGTCATTTCCACGACTCATGGAACCACCCACGGCTCGTGGACTTGACCCGTGATCCCTGGATGTTCAAAAATTTTTGCAAGTTCTGAGTTTAAAAGATGGGTCTATTTCCGAGGTGTTACAATATCTTCCCCTTGGGATCATTCATCCTCGAACGAAGAGTAAGCAAGGGAAACTGAAGAGAAAACAGCCCAACCAACAATAAAACATGGAAACCAAGGAATAAACATTTAAACTGAACTTTCCAACTTAAAACATGGTTAAATCAACTTCGAAAACATGAATGCATGCTAGGATCATGAGAGTAACTGATGGAATAGAATCTGAGAGACATACTAAGGAGTAAACTAGTACCTCAAACTGGAACTGAATCAAAAGGAAAGAGATGAGGATATTAGGCCTTCATGGCCTCTTCCGCTTCCTAAGTAGCTTCTTCAACAAGCTGATTTCTCCAAAGAACCTTTATCGAAGCAACTTCTTTATTTCTCAACCTCCGAATCTGACGATCAAGAATCTCCACAGGAACCTCCTCATAGGTGAGACTATCCTTCACACTCACATCCTCAAAAGGGACAATCAATCTCGGATCACCAATACACTTCTTCAACAAGGAAACATGAAAAACGGGATGAACCACTTCCAACTCTCATTGCAAATCCAACTCATAAGCAACCTTACCAACCTTCCTCAGAATCCGATAAGGACCTAAGAAATGGGGACTAAGCTTTCCTTTCTTGCCAAACCTCATCACACCCTTCATGGGTGACACCTTTAGGAAAACCCAATCAACCACTTCAAATTCCAACTCCCTTCTCCTCACATCCGCATAATATTTCTGTCGACTCTGAGCGGTCTTCAACCTCTCCCTAATAAGCTGAACCTTCTCCATAGGCTCATGAACCGAATCTGGACCAATTAAAGCTGCCTCACCTACCTCAAGCCAACCAATAGGAGACCTATATCTCCGGCCATAAAGTGCCTCATACCAAGCCATCTGGATGCTAGAGTGAAAGCTGTTATTGTAGGCAAACTCAATAAGAGGTAAGTGATGATCCCAATTACCTTTGAAATCAATCACACACGCTCTCAACATATCCTCTAAAGTCTGAATAGTGTGTTCTGCCTGGCCTTCTGTCTGAGGGTGAAAAGTTGTGCTAAGCTTCACCTGAGTACCAAGACCTTTCTAAAACGATCTCTTAAACTGAGATGTAAACTGAGGACCTCTATCATATATGATATACAAGGGAACACCATGCAATCGAACTATCTCCCACATGTAGAGTCTGGTATAATCATCTGCTGAATTAGTAGTCTTAACAACCAAGAAGTGGGATGACTTGGTCATCCGATCGACAATCACCCAAATGGAATCATGTTGCCTTTGATTACGAGGCAAACCAGTAACAAAGTCCATATTGATTGCTTCCCATTTCCAAATGGGAAGGTCAATATCTTGAATCATGCCACCCAGCCTTTGATGCTCCACCTTTACTTGCTGACTGTTGGGCCACTTAGCCACAAACCTGACTATGTCCCTCTTCATACCGTTCCACCAAAATACTTCTCGTAGATCATGGTACATCTTAGTAGCACCTGGATGAATGGAATATCTAGAACTATGAGCCTCAGTCAGAATCTGCTATCTCAACCCATCTATATCTGGCACACTTAAGTGACCCTGATAACGAAGCACACCATCTCCCCCTTGGGAGAAAACCTCCACCCGCTGCTGATGAACTGCACCCTTAAGCTGAAGTAGAATGGGATCTTTGTCTTGCTTTTCCTTCACCTTAGCTACCAAAGATGATTCAGCACCATTTTGTACAATCACACTACTTACTATTGAGTCCATAAGGCGAACTCCCAACCGTGCTAGCCTATGAACCTTCTTAACCAATTCCTTCTTCCCATCTTCAACGGAAGACACACTTTCCATGGATAGTCTACTCAAAGCATCCGCCACGACATTGGCTTTACACGGATGGTAAAGCACACTCATATCATAATCCATAAGGAGTTAAAGCCATCTCTTTTGTCGCAAATTCAACCCTTTTTGAGTGAACACATACTGAAGACTCTTATAATCGATGAATACATCCACATGCACCCCATACATATAATGTCTCCAAATCTTTAAAGCAAAGACCATGGCTGCCAACTCATGATCATGAGTAAGATAGTTCTTCTCATGAGTCTTAAGCTATCTCAAAGCATAAGCAATCACCTTACCACGCTGCATCAAAACACAACCCAAACCAATCATAGAAGCATCGCAATACACAACAAAATCATCTAGGCTCTCAGGTAGAGCTAACACTGGAGCTGTGGTCAATCTAGTCTTCAATTCTTGAAAGTTCTTCTCACACAAATTGTACCACTGAAAATTTACCTTCTTCTGAGTCAATCGAGTCAAAGGGGCAGCATTGGAAGAAAATCCTTCGATAAACCTACTGTAGTAACCAGCCAAACCCAAAAAGCTCCTAATATCGGACGGGGAAGTAGGTCTAGGCTAGTTCTTTACTGCCTCTATCTTTTGAGAATCAACTCAGATACCATCACTAGTCACAATGTGACCCGGAAAGGGAACTGACTGTATCCAAAACTCACCCTTGCTAAACTTAGCAAACAACTGTCTATCCTTGAGAGTTTGCAACACAACCCTCAGGTGGTATGCATGCTCCTCCTCACTCCGAGAGTAGATGAGGATATCATCAATGAAAACAATCACAAACATATCTAGGTACTGTTTGAACACACGGTTCACCAAATCCATAAAGACTGTAGGAGTATTCATTAGACCGAAAGATATCACAACAAATTCATAATGACCATACCGAGTTCTGAAGGCTGTCTTCGAAATATCACACTCTCTAAGATAAAGCTGATGATAACCGGATCTAAGGTCGATTTTGGAGAAGAAACTAGCACCCTGAAGCTGATCGAACAAGTCATCAATCCTAGGAATGGGATACTTATTCTTGATTGTGACCTTGTTCAACTGATAGTAGTCAATTCACATTCTAAGAGAACCATCCTTCTTTCGAACAAATAAAACTGGGGCACCCCATAGAGAAATGCTAGGCCTGATAAAACCTTTATCAAGAAGATCCTTCAACTGATCTTTCAACTCTTTGAGTTCCACGGGAGCCATTCTATAGGGAGGAATAGAGATAGGGTTCGTATCTAGGAGAAGTTATCCCAAAGTCTATCTCTTGCTCGAGAGGGACTCTGGGAAAATCCTCGGTAAACACATTTGGAAACTCATTCACAACAAGAACAAACTGAAGGGATGGGGTTTCAGACTCCGTGTCCATAACCCGCACTATGTGATAAACATACCCTTTTGAAATCATCTTCCTAGCCTTAAGATAAGATATGAAGCGACCTTTCGAGGAAGGGGGGCTACCTTGCTATTCTAAAATGGTCTCATTAGGAAACTTGAAATTGAAAACCCGAGTACGACAATTAATAGAAGCATAACATGCATATAACCAATCTATACCAAGAATGACATCAAAATCAGTCATCTCCAACTCTACTAGATCTGCTGAAGTGACTATATGAAGGACTGAGATAGGGCAATTCTGGTAGATCCTTTTGGCTAAGACTGAATCACCAACAGGAGTAGAAACACCAAAGGGTTCTAAAACCAATTCAGGACATACTTCGAATTTGCATGCTATATAAGGGGTCACAAAAAATAAGGATGCACCGGGGTCCAACAAAGCATACACATCGAAAGAGAAGACTTTCAACATACTAATGACAATATCTAGAGAACTCTCCTGATCCTGATGGGAGGACATAGCATAAAGGCGGTTCTGGCACTGACCACCAGAACTAGAAGTTGCGCCCTGCTAGGCTGGTCTACCTCTTGAAACTGCTGGGGTAGACTGAGTCCTACCACCTCCCTGCCCCTTCTTAGCTGAAGAGCAATCTCTAATCACATGCTCAGCTTGTCCACACCAAAATCATGCTCCCGTGCCCAAATGACACTCTCCCGGGTGATTCTTCCCACACTTTCTGCAACTAGGATGGGAAGGTCCCTTAGCAACACTTCCCTAAGATTGGGAATAGGAACCACGTCTTCTACCACCCTAATCATGATGAGGCCTCTGAGCCTAGGTAGGAGCACTAAAATAAGAATGCACGGATCCTGATGACTTATTTTGGTAAGAAGAGCGATGTCTACCTCCGAACCTGTAATGACCAAACCCTGAACCCTCAGATATAGATTTTTTGTTCTCCCTCGCCATCTCCCTTAGCTTGTCACTCTCAATCTGTTGGGCATGAGTCATAAGTTGGGAAATATTCATATCACTCAATAGCAAAGCAGATCTACACTCTTTCTTCACCGTATCAGAAAACCAAAAGATGAACTTGCTCATTTGATTATGCGGGTCTGCTACCATGGAGGGAGAATATCTAGACAACTAAGTGAACATCAAACTATACTCTTGAACCGACATCGACCCCTATCTCAAGTTCATAAATTCCTCCACCTTTGCTTGCCTCAACTCTCAGGGAAAGAACCTATTAAGGAAGGCCTTCTCAAAACACTCCCAAGTCATGGGGACCGCGTCCCTCACCCTAGCCTCCTTCCATTGCGTGAACTAAATATGAGCTACATCCTTGAGCTGATAGGATGCAAGCTCAACACAATCAACACCAACCACTTGCATAACCTTAAAGATCTTCTTTACTTCATCAATAAAGTTGAGTGGGTCCTCACCCACTTTCGAACCCTATAATTCAGGCTGGTTCATACAGATAAAGTCATGAACTTAGGCCACTACCCCACGTTGAGGGTGAATGTGGGCAGGAGCCTGCTGATTAGCCTGAGTGGCCAAGGTCTAGGCTAGCAAATGAATGGCATTTATGAACTCCTCATTCATGATATCGGGGAACAAAATGGGAGGAACAACATTTCAAGTGGCTCGGGGAGGCATAACAAATTGACGAGGCATAATCTGAAATGTCCAAGATGAGGATTAAGGACCATAAGAGTTAATCTCTATCGTACGACATGATCATGAAACAAGTGAAGTTTCCTAAAACATCTCATAGCTTCCCTCTCATATGTGTGGCGCACTTCACACACATGAAAAAGACTCTACTCGATGCGGCTTTCATACATCCTAGGAATCTTGAACCTGGCTCTGACGGGACTTGACTCTACTCTACACGGGACTTGGGACCACAAGTGCCCCAAATGCAAGACCCTAGCTAACTTAAAGTATGGAAATAAAAGCTGACACACGCTAAGAACATGATCAGTCCTCAACCTAAGAGGACTCACCAATAGCTGCAGATAGAGTAGCCTGGAAGCTCTAACCATGTGCCTGGGAAGGGACTCCTGAATCTGCATCATCAAAGGATGCAACGCAAGATATGCGTCAGTACTATAGGATGTATCGACTATGCGAGCAATGCATGAATCATGATAAAAATAGTTTAAAACATTCTTAAAAATGAACTTGATACATAAGGAAAGAACATGAATAAATATCAAAGTATAAAACATGAAACATAAAATAAAGCTTAACTTTCATAGTATAGAATCATATAACTTCATAGCTTGAAAATAAACATGTGAGAGTTTCTCTTAACCGATATTAAATCATGCTGAGCTACATGGAGTCTAGTGTCATGTACCCCCGCTGAAAAGAGCTGTCCTAACTGGCCAAAGTTAGAACCATGTCGTACCAGGATCCTGTCATAATAAGCCACAGAGGGCAACCTACGGTGGCAACGTACTTTTAGACTTGGGTTATCTGAACCCTCGTCTCTCGGTGCTAAATACTACTCCCAAAACATATAACATAAGCTCATATACATGTGACATATCTGATTCCAAAATTGTTCATAACTTCTTCATACCTCGGATCGTCATACTACTCATGAATTTTGGTTTAGAAATTGATTCATGAGCATTGATGGAACATCAGGTGTCTTGTCTTGCATAATACTTCATAACATGGAAAAACTTGCATACTTCATGACTTGTAAAATTTGCATGGCTCTAGTTCAATTTCATAATACATATATTTTCATAGAACATAGGATTTAGGCATGCACATGCGTGAAAACCCATAAGGAACATGCTATAAAAATCCAATTTGCTTAAATCAACTTCATGCATGTAGGAACTTCCATGGTTAAACTTCAATTCATGAAATAAGAGTTAACATGTAAAAACCCATGTGAAATTATGCAATTTTAATAGTAATTTCATAACGAAATCATGAGAAGACCATATTTAGCAAAACCCATGAGAATTGGATAAGAACCCTAGTATGGAGATCCATGAAATCAAAATTTGAATAAGGAGTTTTGGGTATAAGAGTGTAAGGAACCCATTGTTGATTACCCATATACCTTGATTGAAGATAGCCCACTTGAATTGGAAAGACTTAGGAGGCTTGGACGTGGAGCTTGAAACTTGAAGCTTGGAGAAGAATTTTCCCTTTTTGGGAGAAGAGTGAAGTAATGAGAAGAAACTTAGGCTAATGAGGGTGAAAACCCTTCTTGAAATAGTAAAAATGACATCATTTAAGAGTTAAAAGAGTGTGTAATAACTAAAATACCCCTAGGACTTAATCAGGAAAAAGCTGATTTAAAATCCAGCTTCAGGGTCCACGAGTGGAGTCTACGACTTGTAGACCTAACCACGACTCGTGGTTCCTTCTCGTGGAAACTTCCCAGGATTTCAGGCTATTGAAGGTTCCCTATGACTCAACAGGATGACTCGTGGAAGCTAGGATGACTCATGGAAGCTTCCACGAGTCATATGCCCAAGTCGTGGGAATCAGGGGACCTGGCCACTCTCTGTCTGAGTTCCACGGTTTGGTTTCGCAACCCGTGGAAACCTTCACGAGTCGTGAAACTGACTCGTGGTTCTCAGACCTGAGGATGGTCTACAGGACTGAAATCATATTTATTTCCACGACTCATGGAAACACCCATGGCTCGTTGACTTGACCCGTGATCCCTGGAAGTTCAAAAATTTCTGCAAGTTCTGAGTTTAAAAGCTGGGTCTATTTCCGGGGTGTTACAACTTTATTTTTTAAAAAGCGATGGACTGCGTTGCTTTTTTCCATCGCTTTTCAAATGAGTTGACCATGTATTGACCAAAAAGTGATGGACAAAAGCGACGCTGTTCGTCGATTTTCTATTTTTTTAAATATAAATTAAAATTTAAAGAATGCGATGGACATCGTCATTATTTTAAGAAAACTAATTTTTTTAATAATTACGATGTTGTCAATCACTTATAATAAAAATAAAAATTAATTATTTATAAATAATTTTGGTGCAAAAATCCACCAAAAAAAGCGACGGAAAAAGAGATGTTGTCCATCGCTTTTGTAATTTTTTTTATAAATTAAAAAAAATTAGAAAAGCAACGGACATCGTCGCTTCACTTTTCAGGAGCGATGCTGTTCGTTGTTTTTTTATCTGTCCCTTTTTGAGATGTTTTTAGTAGTGATAGTATCACTTCTTAATGCATAAACCGTGGGTTTTCTTTAATTTTGTTAGTTGGATCTAGTTGCGCTTATTTGGTTTGGTTTTTATCTCATTACTTGTGGTATTACTTATTTTTTCTGGCACATTGGTAAATTGGCATAAAAATACAGTTTTTGGCTAAAAATGGGATTTTTGAATAATTAAAAGGTTTTGGCTTCATTAAAGGAAATGAACTTTTATTTAAGTCTCGATTCGAGTTCTTACTTGTATATTTATTATTAATCCCAGTTCGAGACTGGACATGCATATTTATTGTTAAGTCCCAGTTTGAGTTCGGGCATGCATAACTACTATTTAAGTCCTGGTTTGAGGTGCATTTTTACTATTTACATTCAGAAATCAGGTTCAAATCTAGCATGCATTATCATTGAACTCATCTCATATGGCATATCATGGTACCTCATTCCGTATTTATTTACTTCTGCACTTGGATTGTAATTAGCATTGTTTATTATTTCTACCCACCGGTCTTACAAGGGTCTGGTTGGGTTTATTGATTGTTGTGTGTACCTTTAGGCTTATGGGGGTATGATTAGGTTGTAGCTAGGTTATTTCCATATGCTTTATGAATTATTACTTTTGCTTTACTTTATTACCTAGCTATCACTTGTTATTCTCTTTCTGACCCCTCTTTCGTACCCCTTTAGTGTATGTTCGCATTTATTTTATTGATATCTTATTTGAGCTCAGTCATCCTATAATGTCTACAAGGTACCATATGTTTTGGTTCTCATGCTACAGTTCTATATCTTTTTCCACGATGCAGAACCTAGTATGAGTTATCACTTTTGACGGCGTCCTCGTGCAGAGTAGCTAATTTGGAGATACATGGTGAGCTTAAGCCGTTCGGACTTGATCTATCTCCCTCTATTTTTTGTTTAGTCTTCTTTTTTACATTTAAAGACTGTTGAGTATATTCTGTACCTATTTAGTACTCCCTATGTTGTAGCTTCTCTTGTACTTACTGATACCAGGTCTTGGGGGATCTTTTGTATATTTTATTCCTTTCTCCTCCCTTCATATATATGAATGTTCTGCTTGTTTCCTCTTTATTTTGTATTTGATTTTCTGTATGTTTCTCTTTCTCTTATTAGCCCGTTACTTATTGTTCCAGGCAAGGGGTTCAGCTTACTTACTGGTGGCTTATAGTAGGTGCCATCATGACCTGAGTTTTTGGGTCGTGACATAATGGTATCAGAGCCTAGGTTCACCAGTGTAATTGGTACAAGAGAAAGTGCTTAGTAGAGTCTTGCGGATTGGTATGATGATGTTCGTATCCTATCTTCAAGAGGCTATTTAGAATTCTTAGGAAAATCCCATCTTTTTGGTTCTCTATCATCCGTTCTTGATTCTATTAACTTCTAAATGTCTTTTGCTTTATTCTTTCTTAGATAGTTAGGACGAGGCTACAATGACAACATGCGAGGTCCTTGCACTGGCAGTTAGGGATCTAACTAAGGGCAGAGGTAGAGGTCAACCTTGAGGTCGAGATCAGGCTCGAGCTGTAGCACAAGCTCGATGCCAGGCCAGAGAGCCATCACTGGAGCATGCATTTGATTTGGAGCCTGAGATTGCTCCAGAGTTAGTACCAGAGGATCTACCACCTCAATAGCTGGTGGGGAAGGGAGCAACCCATCCTCTACCTAGACTTGCATCTTTACTAGCACTTCAGGCTACTATAGTTTAGTTGTTGAGTGTGTTGGGAGATATGCCGCAGACTTTAGCTCAGGGAACAGTTCAGGGCATTCATGGTGAGGAAGTGTAGCCTACTGCTGTGGCTCAATATATTGAGGTACCATCAGTGACGTTAGTTGCTATGCCGATGGCATCCTTGCTAGTCATGACTTTTAAGGAGCAGAAGATTCTGGGTGGGTTTCTTAGATTTGCACCTCTGAGATTTTTAGGCACTACAGGAGAGGATGCGCATGGGTTTCTTACCAATTATCAGGAGAGGTTGCATAACCTTAGCCTAGTGGACACTCATGCGATAGACTACACGACTTTACAGCTTGATGTTCAGCAAGATAGTGGTGGAGGGCCTTTAATAAGTGCAAACCAGCTGGGTCCCCTTTTTGTCTTAGGCATAATTCTTTAAGGCTTTTGTAGCAAAGTATATGCCTCGCAGTGACCATAAGAGACTGAGCAATGCATTTTTGAGGTTGGAGCAAGGTTTTATGTCAGTAGACACTGAGTTAAGGTTTCATTAGCTATATAGACATGCCAATATGATTCTGCCTACCGAGAATGAAAGAGTGCATTGTTTTGTCAGAGGGTTGAGTTTTCAGCTTCGCCTAGCTAATGAGAGCATGGTATCTTCAGGCCAGTCATTCTTGGATATTGTTGATCATGCTCTCCCTATTGAAGGCATTCATCGTGAGGCCGATAGGGGCTGCGATAAGAGGCCCTACCACTTGGGTAGTTATAGTGGTGCCCAGTTCTGAGGTAGAGGTTTCCATTGTAAGGTTCAACAACAATAATATTTTCATACTAGTATGCCCGTGCAGGCCACACTTTAGCTTTTTGATGGTAGCCAGTCTGGGTATAGTGGTCAGAGCTCTAGTCAATCTTCATGGGGTTCATATTATGGATCTTCAGGTCATGGTGGCCATTCTGGTTTGGCAGGTACACATCAGGGTAAAGATTCTTAGGGTTGTTATGATTGCGAGGTGTTTGGTCACTTTGCTAGAGATTATCCTCAGCGTAGGATGACCAAGCCTTTAACAGCTGCTCAGCCTCTTAGAGTAGTGGAACCACCGAGTAGAGGTGTTGCTCAGGGTGGTAGAGGTGCTCATAGAGGTACTCATCCAGGTAAGACATGAGGTCATGTAGGTACTCAACCCAGTGGTAGACGCAGACAGTTTTATGCCATTACGGGTACACCAGAGGTGAAGGCTTCAAATTTAGTTATCACAGGTACGATTTTAGTTTGTCATCAGCCAACATCTGTCTTATTTGATCATGGCTCCACTTATTCATATATTTTTGTGTACTTTGCTTCTCGGTTGGGATTGTCCAGTGAGCCTTTACCTATTCCTTTACATGAAGCTACTCCTTTATGGAATTCATTAGTAGTTGATCAGGTGTTTAGATCTTGGATGGTGACTATTCGAGAGTATGACACTTGGGCATATCTTATTATGCTTGATATGGTAGATTTTGATGCTATCCTATTCATGGACTGGCTATCCCTTTATCATGAAGTCTTAGATTGCTTAGCCAAAACTGTTACCTTATCTATGCCTGGCATACCCCCGATTGTATGGTTGGGTTCTATTAGTCACACACCTACGGGGATCATCTCTTATATTCAAGCTAGGCATTTCATATCGAAAGGGTGTTTGGCTTATCTTTCTTATGTCCATGATGTTAGAGCCAACATTCCTTTGCTTGATTCAGTTCCGATGGTCTTTTGAGTTTCTAGATGTCATTCCTACCAACTTACCTGACCTTTGACATGAGCATGGTATAGACTTTGCTATTGATTTTGAGCCGTACACCCGACCCATTTCTATTGCACCATATCATATGGCTCCTACTGATTTGAAAGAGCTTAATGTTCAATCTCAGGATCTTCATGGAAATGGTTTTAGCTGACTGAGTGTTTATCCTTGGGGTTCCCATATTCTATTTGCGTAGAAAAAGGATTGCACTATAATATGTGTATTGATTACAAGCAGCTGAATAAGGTAACTATGAAGAATAAGTATCTAATGTCGTGTATTGATGATCTTTTTGACCAGCTTCAGGGTGCAGACATGTTTTTTTTAAAATTGACTTGAGATTTTGCTACCATTAGTTGAGGATTCGGGCGGCGTATATCCCCAAGACAACCTCCAGGACTCGCTATGTCCATTACGAGTTCCTTGTGATCTATTTTGGGTTGAAAAATGCCCCAACAACATTCATGGACTTGATGAACCGCGTGTTCAGGCCTTAATTGGACTCCTTCGTGATAGTATTCATCAATGACATCCTTGTCTACTTGAGGAGTAGGGAGGAGCACGAGCAACATTTGAGTATTATGCTCCAGACTTGGAGAGATCAGTGGCTTTATGCCAAGTTTTGGAAGTCTGAGTTCTGGCTTGAGTCTGTAGCATTTTTGGGCACGTGGTGTCCAAGGATGGGATTATGGTAGACCCAGCAAAGATTGAGGTAGTATTTGATATGTATAGGCCCACTTCTCCTATTGAGGTTCACAGTTTCATTGGGTTGTCAGGTTACTACAAAATGTTCATCGAGGGATTCTTTTCCATTGCAACGCCATTAACTAGACTGACTAGAAAGGATGTACTATTTTAGTGGTCCAAAGAGTGTGAAGCAAGCTTTCCGATGATCAGGCCTTATTCACTACAACTCCAATTTTGACTCTCCCAGTTGAGGACCAGGGATTAACTGTTTATTGTGATGCTTTAGATGTTGGTTGGGTTGTGTTCTGATGCAGCAGGGCTGAGTGATAGCATATGCTTCTAAAAAGTTGAAAGTGCACAAGTGCAACTACCCCACCCATAACTTGGAGTTGGCGGTGGTAGTTTTCATGCTTAAGATTTGGAGGAACTACCTTTATGGTATTCATTGTGATATATTCACCGACCATTGTAGCCTACAATATATTTTGAGCTAGAAAGATCTTAATTAGAGGTAGTGAAGGTGACTAGAGTTTCTGAAGGACTATGATATCTCTATTATGGACCACCCGAGAAAGGCAAATATAGTAGCAGATTCCTTTAGCTGAAAGGCGGTGAGTATGGGGAGTTTGGCTTTCCTATCAGTTTTGGAGAGACCGTTGGCCTTGGGCATCCACTCCTTAGCCAATAGGTTGGTTTGACTTGATATTTATGATCCCAAGAGGATTCTTACTCGAGTTGTGGCACAATGCACATTGTTTGAGCAGATTTGAGGGCGGCAGTTTGAGGATATCTGACTTTGTAGGCTCTGAGATCATGTGTTGAGTAGTGAGGCTAGGAAGGCCACCTTATATTTAGAGGGTGCCTTGAGATTCGAGGGTCATATTTTTTGTTTAGAGAGTTGGTGGTTGATTCAGTTAATATTGTAGGAGGTTCATTATTCCAGCTATTCCATTCATCCTGGGGCAGCTAAGATATATATATATACTTGAGACAACATTACTGGTGGAGCGGGAAGAAGAGGGATATGGCACACTTTTTATCTCGGTGTTGAACTGTCAGCAGGTGAAGTCTGAGAACTTGAGACCTGGTGGATTAATTCAGAGGCTACTAATAACGCTCAAATGACACTCTTAATTATGGAGGTGACGACGATCGTTAAGCAAAATAAAATTTTATATTACTCGATGGGAGTTGGGGTCAATCCCACAGTGAATTGTAGCTTAGCCAATGAGATTGTAGAAAGGACCTCAAAATGAGAGTAGATTTTCCAAACAACAAATAACGTAAAAAAGGGGGGGAGTGGGAATCTATCACAATTCAATTCCAAACCAAACAATAAAGTAAATGCAAGGTGTAAACAAGAGAGAGAATGACTACGGATGTGCTTCCAATCTGATTCGAACACGGGTATAGGTACTTGCTCTAATGCATAAATTCTCACTAAACAACATAGGTAACATTGGTTTTAGGCATGAATGTTAATTTTTTGATCTCACAATCATTAATCCAATGGTCTTTGTTCAAGCACCATTGTTTAGGCATAAACCAACCAATATAGTCTTAGAAAGGTCACATTATCTCTAGCTTAGACCCTTAAATGGGTGTTTTCGGCGAATTGAGCTATTTCTAGCCTCAATCTAAGTGGAATCCCAAGTACCCACTAGCAATTTCACATCCAAAATTATGGACCCCTCTCTCAAGCAAGAATATAATCAAGTAAATTAAATCAATGTTTGCAACCACCAATTTTAGAGTTAAAATATGGTGAAATCACTAGACCTATGTCATATTAGCAATTATAAGCAAAAATAAGCAATACCTATACCCTTTTTATCAAGTACCCATCATCAACACATTCCTAGATAAGGAGACTTAGCAACTCATGCTAAAGTAAGAAGAAAATATACCCATAGGGAAATTCAAATTCCTTTTCATTAATTGTAGCAAGAATCCAATATCCAAGCTCAAATTACAAGACCAAGGTTGAAGATTAAGAGAATTGAGTGAAATCCTCTATCTTTCCTTGGGAGAAAATTTCTTCCAAAGCATAAAACTATTCAAAACTATAAAAAACTATGCCCAAATTGGGTTTTAGAATGTTCCCAATTCGTGATACAAAGGTGGACAAAATTGCCCTCAGGAGCTGTGCTCCATGATGTGCGGTTTGCAGGTCACATTATTCACATCGCACAGCTCTGCACAAGCAAACCAGTGACTTTGGCTGATCTTCAGTTGTCATGCAAAGTGGGGTGCGGTTCAAACCAGGCTTTGCATGCATCACACGATGGTTGCACCCCTTAATAGATGCTTCTCTTTTCTTCTGAGCTTCATGCAGAGGGAGGTGCGAACCACACAAAGGGTTGTGTGTGTCGCATGGTGGACGCACCTCTCAGCAGAATCTTCATCTCACTTGATCACTTCACACTTCAACTTCTTTTGAGCTCTTTTGGGTCCAATTCATTATTTTCTATCTTTGACAAAGAGTACCTGCATTCATATCAATAAAGGCCATTAGAACCTCTAAATCTCATCAAAACATAGCAATAATTCATTATTAAAGGCTCAATAAGTTGGTAGATTACCCACTTATCATACCCCAAAACTTGAAATATTGCTTGTCCTCATGTAAGATACTCATAAGGTAAGGAATGAATTATGCTCTAAAACTCAATCAAGGCACAAAAGATTAATCTATTCTAAAAACTAAGAAAAATAATAAATAAAAAGTCTCAACTACAATGCTCATCTCAATTTGAACCAACACATTATCAAGGCAATTGATCATTTCAAAACTTTTTCAAAAGGACTTCATTTCTCATTCAAAATCAAGGGAATTTGTCATTGAAAACAAGATATAAAGCTTCTGAAGTCATTGTCATGGACCGGCAAGGTTTGCCTCGAGATTTGCCATAAAATTTGTCTCATTCATTCCTCTCAATTGAAATAGAGACTGCATGTTTCAATTTGAGCTGATGATACCACTCACCACAAGAGAGAATCCCACTCACAATCATGCAATTCACAATACAAGGGATTAGAAGAGAACCAAAAAGACTCTTACTCTCTCAAGGAAGTTAAAGTTCACACATGTTGAACCATAGGCTTGCCCTTCATATAAATCGCCACTAATGTAGAGTGGCCAAGCTCAAAATCACTAAGGACTTGCGGGTTATGATGTTGGCTAGGGCTAAGGTGAGGAATGTATTTTGCTCAAGTGACTAAACTTCCCTAACGCTCTGTCTTATCATTTTGAACACCACTCATATTTTTGAATTTAAACTTCACCTTATTTCTTCCTCACACAACCCAAGCTTTCCCTTTCAATCTTGATCATTCAACCTCCTTTTAACACCTTCACTTGGTAGCACCAATTCTTTTCTTTTCATTATGTTTATTGGATTGAACTTTTGGAGAAATTTTCAATTCAACATAAGGTGCTACCTTGAACTTGAAGTGCATTTCTTTTCTTCTCCACATTAAACACATAAACCTCCAAACTTAGGCTCTTGCCTATGTTGTCATTTCATTCCCCCCCAAACTTAGGCTTTTAGCTAAAGAGTGAAGTATCAACACTTCATCAAACCGTGAGATCTCACTCATCCTTGATCAAGAATCTTGAGGAACAAATGAATAACCTCTCGACCCAAATGAACCCGAGGATAAAGAAGATGTGTCCCAGTGATACCATCACCAATCCAAAGAATGACTCAGTTGAGGTACTTTCGTCGAGTTGCGACGTTAAATCAAGTGCTGTTTGGGAGGCAACCCATGTTTCTTTCCTTTATTTTTGGTTTCTTTCCAATAGGCTGTACGGAGGACCATACGGACCCCACGAACCATTGTATGTGTTGCACAGCTCATTGCATGCCAAAAGTGAAGGCCTGGGATAAAATGGAACTATTAGAGGCGATGTGTGCTGGGCCGTGCAGACCGTACGAACCCAAGTGCGCATCGCACCTCCATCGCATGGCAAACCAGAAGCCTGGGCAAACCCAAGGAAGAAAAAAGAGCAATGTGCGAATGACATGCGATCCGCACAAGGGCTCGTGCGAATCGCATGTCGTGGTGCACCAAATGTAAATTTGAAATTTTATTAACCTAACCCATTGACCTACCCGACCCATAGATGACCCGACTCAATGTTTCTTCTTCTTTTCTCTTTATATTCCACCACCTTCACCATTTTCACCATATTTTCTTTCCAACACTCAAAATTATCTCTAAAAACCTCCCACAAATCCCTCTACTTCTCCCAAAATCTTTTTCTTCTCCCTCACAATTACCACCACTGCTCCTCCACGCCGCCATCGATATCTCTCCGGGCGAGTTGATTGGGTCACCATTATTGCTTCCCAAAAGCTCTAATTTTTATTTTTATCCGCCTAATATTCACTTGTGGTAAGTTCCTCGACGTTAAACACTTGTTTTTGGGAAGGTTGGAAAATCATATTGTGAAGCATGCTTAATAGAATTGTCATGTTGATTTTGGGTGAGATCAAAAATTTTGGGTCCCCAATTTTGAATTGTGTTGAGACTTTTGTTTAGTGTTAACTTGGTAGAACTTAAATTTTGTTAATACATGTTGATTGGTAGTGATTTTTAGCCTTGAAATCTATGTTTAGGGTAAAGTCTGAGTAACTCACTTGTGATTGATACATGATTTGGCCTGATGATAGATCGGGTGATGTCGTTCTTAAGGGAAAATCATCATTTGTCATAAGGTTTTGCTAAAAATTGATTCTTGGGACTGAATTTTGCTACTTGTATGCCCATGATTCTTTGTTGAAGATTATCTTTGGGTGTATAATCTTGTGCAGGTAGAGGTTAAGTATTGCTAAACTTGTTGGTGCCCATTATTGTAAGTGAGGGCTTGATGTTCCCGATGATAGACGGGGTAACGTCCATCTTAAGGGAAGTCATTAAGTCCTTTTCTTTCTTGTTGGATTTGTCAATGAAAATCCAGGGAAGTCTAAGTACCAGGATGTTTATGGTCATGATACCCCTTTGCCCCTTTGTTAATATTGTTGGTTTGTTGCATGGTGCCAAGTTCCTAAGCACATCTTACTCTATGGATCACATGCATAATTCACAAGAACACAAGGAACCAAAAATTCCAATTGTGCCTTTGTGCATTTCGCATGTGATGCATAGATTTTGATGTGCGGTTGCACAAGGCATCACACCATATTAGTAAACGAAGGCCAGTTCACTATTTCGAAGGGCAAAGCTTGGTGCGATATGCACTTGGGTTGGTGCGGTTCGCACCAGCTTCACACCTAAGTGGAAAACTCTTGCAGGGTTCTTTTAGCTAGTGCAGAGGCATATGCGATGCACACTCCCTCTAGTGTGGTTCGTATCTGGCCCGCACAAGCCAAAAGTTCCCTACTTTGTTTTCTACTTCATTGCATTCCATCTTTTTTAGTTTGTTAACTTCTTTTTTAGGCTTTGTTTTTGTTTTTGTTTTTGGCTCAATATCTCTATATGAAGAACATGTATTCTAATAGGAGAAACATGGGAGGCCAACCAAGGCAAATGTCTGCCATAAAAGAAGCAAGGCTTCACTTCGGGGTGGAAGGCATGAAAGCCTTCTATAAGCGGGACAAGGATAGGACCATCAATATGGAGCAAAGTTTTAACCTGGGGGAAGTTGGGGATGAGTTACCCAATATGCACCATCAATTTTCTGATCAAGAGTGGTAGCCATTCGAAGATATACCTGGGGGGTATTATGAGGAGATAGTTTGAGAATTCTTCGTGACCTATCAAACCATGTAGGATTCCAAGCGCTACAAAGGGAACAAGGAGAAGTTCCCTAACTTGGATTTAGTTGTCGTTCGGGGCAAGAAATTTTCTGTCACCCAGCTGCCATTATTGCCATCTACTGGGGTCACCCAATTGCACCTACCCCAACACTCTTAGCTAGGTTAGCTGTGGAGGAAAATCCTTATCGTGAAACGACCCTTGTCATTGATCAAGATACCCCTATTTGGTCCACTATGGGGGGAGATATTCCAAGGAAGTCCTTGATCTTCAAAGCTCATCTTTGGTATGATCTTGTTCACAATCGTTTCTTGCCTTCCTAAAATAATTAGAAAATAAGTCAAGATGGGGACATCTTGGTCGCGACTATTATGATGGGGGAGCATGTAAATTTTGGGGGGATAATAGCTATGGTGATGAGGAGAAAAATTCATAGAGAAAATGATTCTTTCCCCTTCCCTGTGCTGATTACAAAGCTTTGTGCTAAGGCTGATGTCCCCATCATCAGTTGTGATAAGTTCGCTCATGCTATTGGGACTATTGACCTTGATAAGAAAATATACAAGAACGCCCCCAGATTTAAGAGGTGAAGGACTGAGCAGTTGGGGGAAGTTGACAGTGATGAGCTTGGTGTTGGAGTAGATGCTTCATCTCCTTCCCAGGCTACTTCAGAGGCACACACACATTCCCCCGCACCCTTTTTGACTAAAAGTGGCCTTCAAGACATAGTGGAGAAAACTTATAGCCATGAACAGTAGCTGGCCGACCTAGCTACGAAACTACCCGATATGATAAATAGAGCTGTCAAAAATATAGTGCAAGGGGCAATGGATAAAGTAACCACATTGTGAAAAAGGGTGGACGTCATTGAGGGGGCAATCATAACACTCCAGAAAGATATTGACAAAGTCAAAGGTAAAGCTTCAGTGGTAGAAGCAGATTTGAGCACCTTACCTCTACCTCGTCGCAAGTTTGGCCCCATGGATGACTTGTTGGCAACTTATGAGATGATGAGGATGTGTTGCCCGGTTCTGAGGATCTAGATCTAGATGATGATGAGGACCCCGTGTTCCAGCAAGTCCTTTAGGACTCAACACTTTCTATGCACTCCCGAAAGGGTGGTGCTGGCCCGAGTGGAAAGACCTCAGATGATGATAAAGAGACTGCAGATGATGATGATGAGGCATAGTCCTCTAGGGAGTTTCCCCTTCTATCCTTATGAACTCATAGAATTGAGGGCAATGCATCTTTTGTTGGGAAGGGGTGGCTTTAATTGCTTTTTGTTGGTTGCCCGTGATTGGGTTTGAGATATTATTTTTATTGCCTTTTCCTGGCCTTGTTGACATTCTTAGTTCTACTAGTTTTGATTTGGCACTTGTCGGGTATATTTTGGATGATTGTGATGCTTATTGCCCTTGTCGGGCCTTTAGATTATGATAGTATGTTTTGAGATTAATTGTGCCCTCGCCGGGCTTGATTTTTTATTTCGTTGTGATGATTGTGTTTCCAGGTTGATCTTAAATGACTCATTGTTTTACTACCCGTGCTTTGCAAATGTGCTAAAGGCCTACACCGAGGCTTGTTCTTAATTTAATCATGAGCACATAATTTGGTTGTCGCCTTGTTAATAGTAGTGTAGCAATAAACTCCAAGGGTTTTCTTAATACCACAGTTCTTTTCGAAGGAGCAAAAGTTTTGTTTTTGTTTATTTTATTTTTCTATTATTTTTGTGTCGAACCGGGTTGGTGTTTCTCTATGATAGATTGAGAGGTGACTTTCTTAAGGGAAAATGCCAAGTTTTAGTTTAAATATGAGTCCGTAGTTGCTTGTCTCAAAATGGGCCTACCGAATTTTTTTTCTTGGCAAGTTGTTTTTGGAAATAAAAGGAAGAAAGGAAATGAATTTTTGAGGAAAAGCATTCTCTTGTCATGACTTGCACACTCTTGATTTAACTTGATTGACTCATAAACAAGTGTGTAATAAAATCGGCATAGCTTGTCGAAAGACATTTGTCCTAATTGATTTTGAGACTAATGAGAGAATTCTTGTGGCATGATGCCTTGTGTGGTGAGGATTTACCTTGATTCTCGTGCATGTGTGTCATCTAAAACTTTCCCCGAATGTGATTCAAGGTGAAATTCTAGGTGTGATCGAGCTTGGAAGATGACCTTAGGCCCTTTTTGATAGCCACTTCACCCAAATGACTTCCCTAAACATCAATCCTAGTAAACCCCTTTGAGCTTTTGACTGTTTTTTGGCACTTTGTTTAACACCTTGACATTTTTGGAACCTCTATCTTGGCACCCATCCTCCCTAATTGCTTGGAAATGAAATGTAAGCTAAAAGCCTAAGTTTGGGAGGGAGGGGGGGGGGGAGAAAAGACAACATAGGCAAATGCCTAAGTTTGGGGGTGTACGTGATCAAATAAGGAGAAGAAAAGAAATTCACTTCAAGTGCAAGGTATCACCTTAAGTTTAAATTGAAAATTGCCCTAAAAGTTCAATCCAATGAGCAAAATCAAAAGCAAGAATAGGTGCTACCAAAGGAAAGTGATACAAGGAAGCTTGGGTTGTGTGACGGAGAAATAAGGTGAAGTTGAAATCTAAAAATGTGAGCAGTGTTTTAAATGACAACAAAGAGCATTAGGGAGGTGTAATCACTTGAACCAAATTAAATACTCACCTTAGCCCTAGCCAACATCATAACCCAAAAGTCCTTGGTGATTCTGAGCTTGGCTACTCTACATTAGTGGTGATTTATATGAAGGTCAAGCCTATGGTTTGACGTGTGTACACTTGAACTTCCTTGAGAGAGTGAGAGTCTTCTTGGTTCTCTTATAATCCCATTGTTGAGAATGGAATTATTGTGATTGGGATTCTCTCTTGTTGTGAGTGGCATTATGCACTCGAGTTGAAACATGAAGTCTCTATTTCAATTAAGAGGAATGAATGAGACAAGTTGTGAAGCGAATCTCAAGGCAAACCTTGATGGTCCATGCCAATGACTTGGGAAGCTTAAATGTCTTGTTTTGAATGACAAAATTCCCTTGATTTTAAATAAGAAATGAAGTCCTTTTGAAAAAGGTTTTGAAATGACCAATTGCTTTGATATTGTGGTGGTTTAGATGGAGATGAGCATTGTAGTTGAGTCTTTTTGTTTATTCATTTTCTTGATTTTTATCATAGATTAGTCTTTTGTGCCTTGATTGAGTCTAGAGCATAATCCTTTCCTTGCCTTGTGAGTATCTTGCTCAAGGACGAGCAATAGTTCAAGTTTAGGGGTTTGATAAGTTGGTAATCTACCAACTTGTTGAGCCTTTATCTATGAATTATTGCTATTTTTGAATAGATTTAGAGGTTGTTATGGCCTTTATTGATGTCTATGCAAGTACTTGTGATCAAAGATGGAAAACAAGGAAACGGACCCAAAAAGAGCTTAAAAGGAGTGAAGTGTGAAGTGGTCGATAAAGATAAAGATTCTGTCTTGAGATGCGGCACTTGTGCAACAGGCACAAGCCTTGGTGCATTCCGCACCTATCACAGCATTGAGCCTTGCATCGATTGAAGAATCTTTTACGAGGTGCGATCGTTGTGCGATGCGCATAACTCATGGTGCAAAAAACACCTCCTTCACACGATATCTCTCAAGTCAGCTGAAGTCACTAGTTCAATTGAAGAGGGTGGGCGACATGCACATCACGATTCATGAAATGCACGTCGCATCACACACCACCTGAAGGGTATTTTTGTCCAAAAATTTGGTGACGTTTTGGGAAAATATTTAAACCCATTTTAGGCACAATTGTAAAGAGATTTTTTTAGTTCTGAGTACTCTTGAGTAATTTTAGCTTTGAGAACAAGTTTCCTCTCTATGAAGAAGAAGAGGGTTTCAATCAATTCTCTCTTCCAATTCTTACTTCACCATTTGTGTACAAAACTGAGCTTAGATATTGAAATTACACTTGAATGAAGAGGAATTTGACTTACCCACTTGGTATATCTCCTTCCTTTAGTATGAGTAGCTAATTTCATTGTCTAGGGATGTGTTTATAATGGGTGCTTGACAAATGAGTGTGGGTGTTGCTAATTCTCACTTATAATTATTTATTTGACGTGGGTCTAGTAGTTTTACCAAGTTTTAATCATAAAATTTATGGTTGCAAAAATTAATTTTCCTTACTTGGTAATGTTGTTGCTTGAAAGAGAATTCCATAGCTTCGGATGTGAAATTATGAGTGGGAACTTGTGCTTCCATTTAGATTTAGGCTAGAAATAGCTCACATCGACGGAGTCACCCATTTAAGCGTCTAAGCTAGAAATAGTATGACCTCCCTAAGCTTTACCTTGGTTGAATGTTGTTAAACTGATAGTGCTTTAATCGAGATTGTCAGATATATGGTTTTTGATCGAGATATGTACAACCATACCTAAAACCAAGGCTACCTATGTCAATGAGCGAGAATTTGCGTGAATAGGCAATCACCCTATCCCACACTAGAGCCCCATTGGAGGCACATCCCTAGTCGTCTAATTTCATTTGTACACCCATTTTACTTTACCGTCTTGCTTGAATTGGATTTTTGTGACAAAATTCCCAATTCCCCCTAATACTTTACTTTCTTGTATTTAAACACTTACTCTCTTAGTGAAGTTATTTCTATACAATCATCATTATGCTATCTACAAGTCTCAGTGGGTACGATCTCGACATCCGTTGGGTACTTATAAATGTGTTTTGCTTGATGATCGCCGATACCTCCATCTTATAGAGTACGTTTGAGCATTTATCAAGGTTTAAAGCTAGTGCAGACTGCACCAATCAGATTGTGCATCGCACCATGGTTAGCCCTCCAAATAGTGAATTGACATCCATTTTTCTCAGTGTGCGAAGCCTTGTGCATTTCGCACATAGAGGTCTGCGCTTTGCATGTG
The DNA here is from genome assembly GCA_003996215.1 of Jaltomata sinuosa. Classification (NCBI taxonomy): domain Eukaryota; kingdom Viridiplantae; phylum Streptophyta; class Magnoliopsida; order Solanales; family Solanaceae; genus Jaltomata; species Jaltomata sinuosa. Next base: position 67,649 of record QJPP01000584.1, on the reverse strand, counting down.
AAATGCTCAGGGAAACACTTGGGATTTTCAATCCCTTGTCTTCTTGTGTGTTAAGCATGTGATTCGCAGAACAATACGTATGGAATGCGCTTGGCAATAAGCACCACACCAACAATCCAACAATTTAAACAATAGGGCCAAGCCTTATATGACCCAACCAAATCATCCGGGTACTCAGACTTCCCCGAAATTTATCAACACAATCCAACATCTAAAAGAAGAACTTAACGACTTCCCTTAAGAAGGACGTTACCCCGTCTATCATCAAGAACATCAAGCCTTCAATTGTTCACAACTAGGCACATTCATTCAATCAATAATTTCTAGCTCCAAACTAAAATCATACACCCAATAAGCATATTCAACAAGGAACATGGGCACAATGGTAGTAACAAATTTCAGCCACAAACCTCAATATCCAACTAAAGCCTCATGAAGATGATGATTTTCCCTTAAGAATAACGTCACCCAATCTAGCGTAGGGCCAAATCATGCATCAATCACAAGTAAGTTACTCAGACTTCACCCTGAACATAGATTTTTAAGGCTAAAAATTACTACAATCAACAAGCATTATCACAACTTTTAGTTCTACCAAGTTAATTCTAAGCAAAATCAACAATACAACCCAAAATTGGAGATCCAAAATTTTCATATCTAACCCAAAATCAACATGGCAATTCTAGTGAGCATGCTTCACAATATGAGTTCACAATCATCACATAAACATGTATTTAATATTTGGGAACTTAACACAAGTGAAGATTATGAGAAGGGAAGCATAAATTGGAGCTTTTAAAGGTGCAACAATGGTGACCCAACACTTTGACCAGAGACAGTGGTGGTGATGACTGGCGGCGGTGGTGGAGTAGTGTAGGTGAGAGAAGGGGAAGATTTTGGTAGAGTTGGAGGATTGGTGGAGGATTTTGAGAGAGAAATTGTGGATGTTTGGAAGAATATGGGAGAAAAGAGGTGAAGGTGGCGATTTTAAAAGAGAAAAAAGGAAAAGAAAAGTCACGGGGTCGGTCTCCGGATCGGGTCGGTCAATGGGTAGGTCAACAAAATTTTAAAACTTACCTTGGTGTGCCGTGATGTGGGATTCACACAAGCCCTTAAGGGGACAACATGTCGCTTTTCACCTCACCATTTTCATGCTCAAACTTGGCCCAACTTTATGTTGTGGTGTGTGGAGGTGGTGCGACTCACACAAAGCCTCGTGCGGAATGTACATCCCAGCACACATCACCTCCAACTTAATTTTTTTCTTCTAGTTCATTGTCTTGGGGTGCAGTGGTTTGTGCGGCATGCACAATAGCTCTTGCAAATCGCACAACCATCTGCACATCTTCTTTTTGTCTCATTTTTCCACTTTGTCATTTTTCCTTTCTATGCATTCCTAAAACAAACCAAAAACAACAAAAGGTAACCAAAAATAAAGTAAAAACACTTGGGTTGCCTCCCAAGAAGTGCTTGATTTTATGTTGTGGCTCGACGATAGTACCTCAAGCCTTAGTCATTGTCGGATAGCATGCCAATCTAGTTGGCGTGGCCCCACCCCAAGAAGGGAAATGCTTCTTCAACGTCCTCAAAATATCATCTTATTGCCCAATTGGCAACATCTGAAACATGGGAATATTGCCCATTTCAAACCCCTCAAGGGCATCATCAAGATTGACCTCAACATCTATCACCCAAACTACCTGCAATTCATCCAGAGGATTTATGGATTGGCAGATGTTGAATGTCACTACCTTGCTTCCCACTCGGAACTTGATCTCTCCGAGTTCAACATCCACTAAGGCTCTCCCCATAGCCAACAATGGTTTCCCCAATATTATGGAAACCTCAATATCAACTTCTTAATCTAAAATCACGAAGTTGGCCAAGAGAATAAACTTATCAACCTTGACAAACACATCAAATAGAATTCATACCGGCCGCTTAATGCACTGATCAACCATGAGTAGTCGCATGGGAGTAGATTTGGGTGTGCATAATACTAAATTCTTGAATATCACTAGGGGTATCATTTGATGCTTGCCCCTAAGTCACACAAGGCTTTACGGAACACAAACAACCCAATCGTGTAAGGAATAGTGAATACACCCGGCTCTTACAATTTTATAGCAACATTACTTGTCATCACAGTGCTACAGCTGTGTGATATCCCAATGGTGCCCACATAGACAACCCTATTTCACTTGAGCAACTCCTTCATAAATTAGGCATGCCCCGACATTTGCATTAAGGCTTCAACCAAAGGAATATTTATCAAAAGCTTGCTGAACATGTCAACAAACTTATTGAATTTGTCCTTTTCGTTCTTCTTATTCAATCTTTGAGGGTACCGAGGAGGTCCCTTGGGTAGTGTGGTCGGAATTCTTTGCATAATAGGAGTGTGCTCCTCAATGTCTATGGCCACTTGGGGAGGAGATTCAGCCTCCTCCTTCTCATAATCAATATCAATATTCAACAAAACTTTGGGTGCACCAAGCTTCACCCTAACTTCCAGTTCTTCAACATATTTTTCACACACAACATCTTCTTCTTTGTCACATAGCTCCACAGTGGGTTCAACACTAGGCCTCTTCACCATATCAATCGGCTTCTCCATAACATCCACAACAGGCTTCTTCACCACACCACTCGTTCTTCCACTTCTAGTACCAATAGCCATAACATGAGAGTCATTTTTAGGATTGGCTGTGGTGTTAATACGGAGTGTTTCCTTCATCCTTGGATTCATTTGAGTGGATAGATGGTTCATTTGTGCCTCAAGATGCTTGATTGAGGCTGAATGAGAGCTCACAATTTGATAAATTGTAAAACCTTTGCTTTTTAGCTCACTATCCCCGGTATTTGTTGTCTCTACCCTCTTCAAAACCAAGGACAACATGTCCTCTATCTTATCATTACTGGGATTGCTTGTGGTTAAGGTACGTATGGATTGGAACTCTGGTGATTATGTATATCACCATCTACATCACGGTCCCTCCAATTTCCATCTCTTTCCTTGTCCTTTATCCGACCTTGATTCTCATCCCTCGGGCAATAATACTCGAGAAAAGAACCCGCCAACAAATAACAAAAGTTTACCATCCACGATGGTCATTAGCTCGTCATCACTAGCCTTGATATCTGGTGTACTTACAACATTTACAATCTTAGCACTTTCGGCTCCATCTTATGCTTGGCCAATAAGTCTATTTACATCATCATCTTGGCCATGGTCTCATCCCTTTCATCATCCTTTTTCCGCATCTCATTTGTCAAAATAGAAATGGTAACTCCTGAGGTAGGAACATCAACCTCCCTTATTTTCCAAGCTTGGTTAGTCTTGGTCATTCTTTCTAAAAGGGCCAAGGTGAGAGCAAATTGTTGATCCATGAAGGTACCACCCTCGAGCTTGTAGGCCACAAACTTGTTCATTGAGTTCAAAGCCCTTTAAATGCTTTGTAGCAAGACATTTTTTGGCAATCCGTAGTTGGGAAACAACACGAGTTTCATTTTAAACATCAACCATGCCTCATGCAAAGGCTCATTAGGAAGTTGGTAAAAGTTGGTGATTTCATACCTCAGCTGCATCATCCTTGAGGGTGGGAAACATCTAACTATGAAAGCCTCTACCAAATCAGCCCAAGAGGTGATTGACCCATCTGGTAGTTCTTTCAACCACGTCATAGCTTCCCCCGTTAAAGAGAAGGGGAATAGGCGAAGTCGAATAGATTCTTGGGGAATGTTTTGGAAGATGAAAGGTTTGCATATCTCCAAAATTTTTTAGATGTAACTATTTGCATCTTCGTGTGCTCCTCCTCCAAACATCCCTTTCATTTGTATTATATAGAGCATAGTGCTAGTGATATGGAACACCATGTTTCCAACCGTAGGAGGTAGGCAAATTGCACCTACTCCTCCTTGAATTACAGTTTCATTAGCTGCATCCATGAAGCCATCGAGACTTCCATTATCGCCCACTCCGCTCATGGGCTATCTGCTCAACACACAAAAATAAAAAACCAAATAAAAAGAATGAACACTCTACAAAGTGATTTCAATTCACAATCAAAAAGGCTATTCAAACACAATTCCCCGACAACGATGCCATTTTTTGATAATGCTCAAATGACACTCTCCATTATGGAGGTGATGCTGATTGTTAAGCAAAACAAAATTTTATATTACCCAACGGAAGTCGGGGTCGATCCTATAGGGAATTATAGCTTAGCCAATGAGATTGTAGAAAGGACCTCGCAATGAGAGTAGATTGTCCAAATAACAAATAATGTAAAAGGGGGGGGGAATTGATAATCTGTCATAATTAAATTCCAAACCAAACAATAAAGTAAATGCGAGGTGTAAACAAGAGAAAGGATGACTAGGGATGTGCTTCTGATGGGACTCAAACATGGGCCTAGGTACTTGCTCAAATGCATAAATTCTCACTAAACAACATAGGTAGCATTGGTTTTAGGCATGAATGTTAATCTTTTGATCTCACAATCATTTATCTAACGGTATTTGTTCAAGTACCATTGTTTAGGCATAAACCAAACAATATAGGCTTAGGGAGGTCACACTATCTCTAGCTTAGACTCTTAAATGGGTGTTTCCAAGGAATTGAGCTATTTCTGGCCTCAATCTAAGTGGAATCCCAAGTACCCACTAGCAATTTCACATACGAAGTTATGAACCCCTCTCTCAAGCAAGAACATAATCAAGTAAATTAAATCAATATTTGCAACCACCAAATTTATAGTAAAAAGATGGTGAAATCACTAGACCCATATAATAGTAGCAATTACAAACACAAATATGCAAGACCCACACTTTTTTATCAAGTACCTGTCATCAACACAACCCTAGACAAGGAGAATTAGCCACTCATGCTAAAGGAAGAAGAAAATATACCCATAGGGAAATTCAAATTACTTTTCATTAATTGTAGAAAGAATCCAATATCCATGCTCAAATTACAAGTCCAAGGTTGAAGATTGAGAGAATTGAGTGAAAACCTCTATCTTTTCTTGGGAGAAAATTTCTTTTAAAACCAAAAATAATACAAAACCATGAAAAGTTATGCCCAAATTGGGTTTTAAGATATTTCCTGATTTATCATACAAAGGTGGACAAAATTGCCCCTCAAGAGCTGTGCACCGCGATATGCGGTTCGCACGTCATGTTGTATGAATTGCATAGCTCTACTCAAGCGAACTAGTGACTTTGGCCGATCTTTAGTTATCATGTGAAGCGGGGTGTTGTTCGCACCAAGCCTTTTGCACGTCGCACGATGGCCGCACCCCTTAATAGATGCTTATATTTTCTTTTGAGATTCATATGGAGAGAGGTGCAGACTCCACCAAGGGTTGTGCGTGTCGCATGACAGCCGCACCTCTCAGCAGAATCTTCATCTCACTTGATCACTTCACACTTTAATTCCTTTTAAGCTCTTTTGGGTCTAATTCTTTGATTTCTATCTTTGACCAATAGTACCTACATTCATATTAACAAAGGCCATAAGAACCTCTAAATCTCATCAAAACATAGCAATAATTCATGATCAAAGGCTCAATAAGTTGGTAGATTACCGACTTATCAACTTCATATTCTTGACTGGAAGTGGGAGAGGATTACTATGGTTTTTGTGATTGGGTTGCCACGTATTTTCTGATATTTTGATAATATTTGGGTCATTATAGATCAGTTGACTAAGTCTTCTTACTTCTTACTAGTTTAGTCTTCCTATAATGCAGAGAGGTTGGCTCAGATCTATGTGTGAGAGATAGTCGATCTTCACGGTGTGCCAGTGTCCATTATTTCATATAGATGTACTCAGTTTGTCTCTCACTTTTAGAGGGAATTCATGAGGAGATGGGTACTCGGGTTGATCTTATCAAAGCATTTCATCCCCAAACCAATGGCCAGTCTGAGTGTACTATTCAGGTTCTAGAGGACATGCTCTGGGATTGTGTTATGGATTTTGGATGTCAGTGGGACTAGTTTCTAGCCTTAGCGAAGTTTGCATATAATTACAACTACTATTCGAGTATTCAAAAGGCTCGTTTTGAGTCCTTGTATGGTAGGTGATACATATCTCCTATTAGGTGGTTTGATTCTTTTGAGTCCAGGCCATACAGTACGAACTTCTTACGTGAGTCTTTGGATAGAGTTTGAGTGATTCAGGATAGACTTCGGGCATCAGAGAGTAAGCCAAAGAGTTATGCTGATCGTAGATATCATGCTTTGGAATTTAGAGTTAGTGATTATGTTTTCCTTTGAGTGTCGCTCATGTAGGGCATGATGACGTCTGGGAGGAGGGGCAAGCTCAACCCCAGATATATCATGCAATCTGAGATTCTATAGTGAGTTAGAGATGTTTCATATGAGTTAGTATTCCCTCCAGCTTTTTCTTCTATCCACCCTGTATTCCAAGTTTTGATGCTCCGGGGTTACATTTTAGATGAGTTTTACATGCTCCAAAGGGATTCAGTTTAGTTAGATGATCATTTGACTTTTGAGAAGGAGTCAGTAGCTATTCTTGCTTAGGATATTAGATGGTTAAGGTCTAGAGAGATTACAGTGGTTAAGGTTGGGTGGAGACATCATCCTGTCGAGTAGGTTCTGTGGGAGACTGAGCATAATATGCAGGCCTAATATCCTCACCTTTTTGAGCCTTCAGGTACTTCCTATTTTCTAACTTCCAAGGATGAAAGTCCTTTTAGTAGTGGATGTTGTAATGACCCTTTAGGTCATACTCTCTACTTTTGTGCATTCTCAGTGTTTCGAGCATTCCCACAGTGGCTACAGGTTATTTATTTATTTCCATGACTGACGGTTTGGTTCTCATGGAGTTCATTTGTGTTTTAAGTCAATTTCCTTATTTTAAAACTTTTTAAGTTCAAAGTGTAGACTTTGGTTAATATCCAGAGTAAAAGGTCTTGGATAAGAATTTTTTCAGCGTCGTTAGCTTCGGTGCATGGAATTTAGGCTAGTAGGACCTTTGGTTTGGGTCCCGAGGTTTACAGACTCACTTTGGGATATTGGTTGGTTTTTAGTTAAAATGGAGGTTTTGGGTGTGGGGCCTAATTTTTTTTCAAAATAATCTCCGCTGGGAATTTTTTCAATTCAGTTGAGTTTGAAATTCCATTTCTGGTATGGTAGCACATTTCATTTGCATGATGGGGTTCTGTATGAATCCATAGGGTCGATCTGAGTGTTTTGAACTTTGTTGAAATTGCTGGTTTTTCCCTGCTGGTGCATCCAAACATCATTCTTTGCATTTGCAATGGGTTAGCCGTGTTTACGAGCCTACATTCATGGTGGATCTATTGCATTCGCAAAGAAGGGGATTTGGGCCTTTGCTCCATTTCCTCTTTGCCTTTGTGATTGGAGGGCTGCGTATGCAAGGCCACATTCGCGGTGGCTTCCTTGCGTCTGCGAAGGGCAATGCACTCGCAGTATATAATTATTTTCCCTTCGTTTTCAAATAAATTTTAACTGAGGATTCCACTATTTTTAGAGTTCTAAGCTCAAGAACTTTTTGTGGGTTCATTGATAAAGCTTAGGGTCTCTTGCTTCTTATCTGTAATCATTCTCCCACCTTAAAACTAGTATGTTTTCGGCCATTTTTCCATTGATTCCTCCATTTAATTCTTGTTTTCTCTGGAATTTGGGGGAATAATTTGGGCTCTATTTTGAGGGCTGGACATGCTTACACTTTGAGCATGTGATTCTTATCCCATTAGAGAAATAATTGTGAGTGCAATTTTATGATTTTGTAAGAGGGCCCTGCAGTTGATTCTTTGATCCTATTTCTAGCCCGAATTTTGAAGTAGTGATATGGGTATCTTTCTTTATGTTTTCATGCATAAATAACTATTTTGGTAGTGTGGCAGCAGTCGGGGGCTTTTCAGAAGGGAAAAACTCTGGTCTAGTGGGTTCATGAGCGCGTGTTCAGCCTTCAAATAGGTTACGACTTACCTACTTTTATACTTTGCTAGATTAAGGTGTTCATAGGCAATTTGCCAACTGTTGGTGGGATATTATGGTTTGAATATATTGATTTAGGTGTTTATGATCCTAGTATCTTGGCTAGCAGCTTTAGCGTAGAATTGCGGTTGAAATCCTTAGTCTAGGTGGTTGTATTCTCTTTTAGGGATTAACATTAATTGTGTAATACCCCTTTAGTTAAAATTGGTTTCCTTAGCTATAATTCAGGTAGTTTCTTGCCTTAGGTGGGGTTTTCTCGTGGACTTTTAGTTAACGTATCATTTTCTAAATTGTATTTATGGTAGTATAGTATCATTTCATATTGTGTAGACCGTGAGTTTTCTTTAGTTTTGTTGGTTTGATACGGTTGCGCTTATTTGGTTTTGTTTTTATCTCAATATTTGTGTTATTAATTATTTTGTTCTATCATATTGGTAAATCAGTATAAAAATATAGTTTTTGGTTAAAAAATGAGATTTCAGAATATTTAAAAGGTTTTGGCTTCATTAAAGTAAATGACTATTATTTAATCCCCAGTTCGAGTTCAGGCATACATATTTATTATTAAGCCCCGACTTAAGTTCGAGCATGCATATTAATTATTAAGTCCTAGTTTGAGTCCAGGCATGCATAGCTACTATTAAAGTCTCGATTTGAGTCCAAATACGCATTTTTACTTATTTTCATTCAGAAGTCCAGTTCGAGTCCGACATGCATTACCATTGTATTCATCTCATATTGCATGTCATGGTATCCCTTTTCACGTTTATTTTCTTCCGCACTTGGATTGTAATTAGTATTATTTATTATTTGTATCCACTGGGCTTATGGGGGTCTGGTTGGTTTTATTGATTATTATGTGTACCTTCTGGGCTTATGGGGGTTCGGTTAGGTTGTACCTAGGTTATTTCTTTACGCTTTCTGAATTGTTACTTATGCTTTATTTTATTACCTAGCTATGACCTGTTATTCTCTTTCTGAACCCTCTTTCTTACCCCTATAGTGTATATTCTCATTTATTATACTTATATTTTATTTGAGCTCAGTCGGACTATGTTGCCTTTTGTCACGACCCGATTTCTCGATCATGATGGCACCTACAACCTCCCAGTAGGTGAACCAATTCCCGTAGCCCAGGAAAGTTAGTAATGGGCTACTATCTAACAAATAAGCGGAAGAATAGTTATATAAGCAAAAGTAAGGGAACAAGATGAAGAGAATAGATAACAGGAATATATATATATATAGATATGCGGAAACTAAACCAAACCCCAAGACCTGGTATCATGGTATAGAGCCAAAACTACATACATTGAGTGCAAACGATCCAAAACAATATATACAGATGTCTCTGAATGGAAATAGAGTACATAAAGCAAAAGATAAACTAAAGCTAAGCTCCGATCACCAAGAGCTCACCCTCAGTCTGAAGTAATCCCCAACAGAACTCCAAGAACAACTTACAACGATCTAATGGCGATGGCCCACGCTAGGATCTGCACCCAAAGATGCAGGGGGTAGGGTGAGCACCAAATGCAAAGCATAAGGTACCCAGTAGGTGTCGTAGGCCAACTGGGCACATATAAGATAAAAGCGTAGTAATAGACAGAACAGAAGCAAGTAGTCACAGAAATCAACGAAAGGGTAAACAGGAACTAGCCCAGAGGGAAGTCAACAGAACCACATGTGAGGCCAGCAAGCAAAATGTATACACCATAGGCACAGGTGAAAGTAAGAAACAACACACCTGGGGTCCTTGCAATAACAGTGTATACATAATAAGTTTACGAAATAGATGGTATACCGGTAACCTCAAGTATAGGAAGAGGGAAAGAGTAATGATAGACATGCTCAGAGACATGAATCAAACTCAACTAATCATATCAATCTCAAACCCAGAAACTAACCGTCTAGCAGTAACCAATTTCATACTTAACCGTAACAGGGAACAATTCTGTAAGTGAATAACAAGAGTCTACCTACAGTCCCCCGCCCGCCCATACTATCGAGGAACACAAACAAGTGAAAACAAACCCTCCGGCATCCCATACTACTGGAGCGTACAATCAACAAACAACATACAAGGGTGGAGCCTCAAACAATGAATGATATGATGCATGGAGATCTCAATTGAAATGGTATCTCTGTATGTACCTCCTCCGGTGCCGATCCGTCCCAACAGGTAGGTTCCATGGAAGGACACTGCCCGTATACCTCTACTCCACCGTATACCCTTCCTCCGGCACACGCAGCCCGAAGCCCCAGGCCCGGATGGCAAGGTCCATGGAGGTCCCTGACCCCATACTAAAACTCAGTATCAAAACATGTCGTCCGGAAGCAAGTCCGGGTTCAAGATAGAGACCCAGTCTCTAATATGCATGCGCAGACCCTTTCCATATCTAAAGTAGTAGGAAAATATCTCAAAAACCCCTCCAAGGGTGCCCGGGCATAATCGGGTCTAAACAGTAGAAAGTCGGCTAAGGTGCTCGGTCCGAAGCACCCCGGCCCTGCCGAGTCTAGTGTTAATCGTAATATAAATCATAATTTTACTTTCTTTTACCCAAGAATATTCACAAGTTAAATCAAACCATTTCCAATTCATTTTCTTAAAAAAATGGCCCCACGGGGCCATGCAAGGTTTAGAAAATAGTGTCAGTAGGCCCGAAGCCCAAACCATAGTAAAACATTGATAAAACCTCTTTATATGCATGGAAATGGTATGATCACACACAATAGCTGCCAACCAGCTCACAATCAACCTATCGACCCTGCACAGGCCCACAGCTACTCAGCAAGCATAACAAGCCTAGAAGGATAATTCTATGCCCGAAACTCGCGGACATTCCCAAAATCCCACCTTCTATGTTCCAGAGTCAACAAGGTCTCACGCGACCACAAGGATAAATAAAATATATCGGCAAGTACTACAAGCAACGGAGGAACAAAAGTAGGCGTACATGAATAAAGCGGTCGAGGTCTGTGGTACCAACCTAATAAACCAATCCAAGGATGCCCATTAATACAATTTTATCCTATATATGCGGAGTCTAGAGAAAATAAACCGTAACCTACCTGTCGTCCGATGACAAGCTCAAAACCTCTGTGAAAATCTCCGAAATGAAATTAACTCGAATTCGGGCTTGAATAACTTGACGTCGATAATTGATTTTCTTTCGGTGATCAAATATCACACAACCAGTAAAATGTTTCTCCTACGAAATTAGTCTTCGACTGAATGCGTATAGTAGATATGTATGTTCATCTTATACATATATAAAGAAAAGAAAAATCACTGGTGCATATTCAAATACCCTAGGATTATCAACAATTTGCTCCTAAGTAATATCTCACTACATACCGACATAATACATATTATATATATCTATATTAGTACAACAACAATGATTCAAGGACTAGATTAGTTGTCCTCACCTATGCTTTACACGTGGTCACATAGTTGCTGCCACATTTAGCTATTCTCACGTGGAAGTGTGGGGTTAGCACCCTATAATTGATTCTATCCTATTACGTATATATTATGGTATTGCATAAGTTCGTGGTAAAATAAATATAACTTTTTAAATATACCATAACTAATAGAAAATTATTTCCAATAAAACTTACTATATTATAATAATAATTTTCAACATAACTAAATATACTATCTCCGTTAAAATATTACAATGTATACAAACCTTATAAAATAAGTACATACACAATTATATCATAATAAAAGTATTTTTCATAGACCTTTAAAATACTTTTAAAAAGCTAATAAAAAATATAACTTTAAAATAAAATATTTTCAAATATACGCGCGATGCTAATAAAATTCTTAAATTTAGGTTCGCAATTCACCATCGCACGATTTTGTTACTCAAGAACTCTCTTGGAACCCTCCCTTATGTTTTCTCACTATTTCAGAATTGAAATGGCATTTTAAAACGTGAAGTTGAGGCTTAAAATCGATCTTGACCCGACCCGGTTCGCGACCCAGTTCGCGACCCGGTTTCTGCCAGACAGTCCGTGGTGAAACAGTCATAACTTTTTACTCCGAGATCAGTTGGACATGAGGTTTTATGAGTTGGAAACTAGACTCGTAGACCTTCAATTTGGTATTTTGGGGGACTTCTAACTCTTTATATATTGAGAGAAAAGATCTGAGAAATTTTACCCAATGTTCAGGAAATTTATTAAAGAAACTTACGATAACTTTTGCAGACTTGCTTGACTTCAAAACTTATCCTATGACCAAACAAATGGCCCTGGCACCGAACTACCGGTGCCGACAAGCCTTAAATAACTTGGGGCTGCTACAAACAAGCTCTAACGATACAAGGAAACGTATACGTGGAAATAACCGGAAGGGTCATTACATCATCCACTACTAAAAAGGACTTTCGTCCTCGAAAGTTAAGGTTAAGGGGGTACCTGAAGGCTCAAACAACTGCGGATACTGAGCCCGTATATCTCTCTCGGTCTCCCAGGTAGCCTCCTTGATTGGACGGTGCCTCCACTGAACCTTAACAACCGGGATCTCTCGAGACCTCAATCTCCTGACATCTCTGGCCAAAATAGCTGCCGGCTCCTCAACAAAGGCTAAACCCTCACCCAACTGAACTGAATCCCACTGCAACACATGAGAATCATCTGGGACATACCGACGCAACATCGAAACATGAAATACAGGATGTATAGCTGAAAACATCGGAGGCAAGGCTAGCTGATAGGCAACGCTACCAACCCTCTGAAGAATCTCAAACGACCCAATGTACCTGGGGCTAAGCTTGCCCCGCCTACCAAATCTCATCACGCCCTTCATGGGTGATACACGGAGAAAGACCAAGTCACCGACACTAAACTCCAAGGCACGAAGCCTACGATCAGCGTAACTCTTCTGCCTGCTCTCAGCTGCCCAAAGTCTATCCTGAATCGCTCGAACCTGATCTAAGGAATCTCGAAGAAAATATGTGCTCTATGGCCTAGAATCAAAACCATCAAACCAACCTACTGGTGATCTGCAACGCCTGCCATAGAAAGCCTCAAAAGGTGCCATGCCGATACTCGAATGGAAACTGTTATTATAAGCAAACTCTGCCAAGGGAACAAACTGATCCCAAGAACCTCCAAAGTCAAGAACACAGGCCCGAACCATGTCCTCCAGAATCTGAATGGTCCTCTCAGACTGGCCATCCGTCTGAGGGTGGAAAGCGGTACTAAGATGAACCTCTGTACCCGAATCTCGCTGAATAGACCTCCAGAACTGAGATGTGAACTGAGTGCCGCAGTCTGAAATGATAGAAGCTGAGACCCCGTGCAACCGAACAATCTCACGAAGGTAGATATGAGCTAACCTCTCTGCGCCATAAGAAGTATGAACCGGCAAGAAATGTGCTAACTTAGTCAGCCTATCAACAATCACCCATATGGAATCAAACGCATGAGAAGTACGAGGCAAACCAATAACAAAGTCCATAGTAATCCCTTCCCACTTTCACTAGGGAATGGGAAGTCGCTGCATCAAACCACCAGGTCTCATGTGCTCAAACTTATCCTGCTAACAGTTCAAGCACCGAGATACGAAATCAGCTATATCCCGTTTCATACCACTCCACCAGTAAAGCTGCCTCAAGTCTCCATACATCTTTGCTGTGCCAGGGTGAATGGAGTATCTAGTACAATGTGCCTCCTGATGTATCAACTGAATCAAATCACTTATCCTCGGAACACAAAGGTGACTATCAAACCTCAGAACCCCATCTGAATCTAGAGTAACCCGACTGGTCTCACCCTGAACAACCCGATCACGAAGGTCACTCAACTACTGATCCTCAAACTGATGGCTCTGAATCTGATCAATCAAAGTAGAACGAACCTTAACACTGGCGAGAACTCTGCTAGGATCCAGCAAGTCAAGCCTAACTAAACGGTTAGCCAAGGACTGGATGTCTAAGGCCAACGGCTGCTCTGAAACTTAAAGAGAAGCTAGGCTACCCATACTCACTGTCTTCCGGCTCAAGACATCCGCTACCACGTTTGCCTTGCCCGGATGATACAGAATAGTGAAGTCATAGTCCTTCAGTAACTTGACCCATCTCCTCTGTCTCGAGTTCAACTCTTGCTGACTCGTGATATAGTGAAGACTACGATGATCGGTGAAGATCTCACAGTGAAATCCATATAGGTAATGCCTCCAGATCTTAAGCGCGAAAACTACCGCCGCCAACTCTAAGTCATGAGTGGGGTAGTTGCGCTCGTGAAACTTCAGCTGCCTCAATGTATATGCTATTACTCGACCCTGCTGCATCAACACACAACCAAGACCAACCCCAGCAGCATCACAATACACGGAGAAGCTTTGACCCTCAACCGGTAAAGTCAAAACTGGAGCTGAAGTCAATTAGGCCTTAAGCCTCTGGAAGTTATCCTCACACTGATCCGACCACTGAAATGGGACATCCTTCCTAGTCAGCATAGTCAAGGGTGCTGCTATGGAAGAAAATCCCTCAACGAACCGTCTGTAATAACCTGCTAATCCAATAAAGCTGCGGACCTCAGTAGCAGTAGTAAGTCTAGGCCAATCACAAACCACAGAAATCTTTCCCGGGTCAACCCTAATCCCATTCTTAGACACCACGTGCCCTAGGAATGCAATTGACTCAAGCCAAAACTCGCACTTTGAGAACTTGGCATAAAGCCGATGATCTCTCAAAGTCTGGAGTATAACCCTCAAGTGCTGCTCATGCTCATCTCTACTACGCGAGTATACCAAGATGTCGTCTATAAAAACTATCACAAATGAGTCCAAATACGGACCAAGAACCCTGTGCATCAAGTTCATAAAGGCTGCGGGGGCATTAGTCAACCCAAAAGACATCACCAGGAACTCATAATGGCCATAACATGTCCTGAATGCTGTTTTAGGGATGTCCTCTGCCCTAATCCTCAACTGATGGTAGCCAGACCTCAAATCAATCTTTGAAAACACGACTGAACCCTGAAGCTGGTCAAAAAAATCATCAATCCTCGGCATCGGATACCTATTCTTCACTTTCACCCTATTCAGCTGCCGATAATCAATACACATGCCCATCGACCCATCATTCTTCTTCACGAAGAGAACAGGAGCACCCCAAGGTGACACACTAGGTCTAATAAACCCCTTAGCTAACAGATCCTGGAGCTGCTCCTTAAGCTCCCTCAACTCAGCAGGAGCCATACGGTAAGGAGAAATAGAAATGGGCCTAGTGCTCGACTCCAACTCAATAGCGAAATCAATATCTCTCTCAGGTGGAAGGCCTGGCAGGTCGGTAGGAAACACATCGAGGAAATCTCTAACCACAGGAACAGACTCAGGAGAATTAGGTTCAGAACTAACATCTCGGACATATGCTAGATAAGCTAAACACCCACGGGAGATCAACTTCCTAGCTCGAAGACAAAAGATGATCCCTGATGGTGCATGGCTAACAGAACCCTGCCACACAACCGGGGATACACCGGGCACAGCTATGGTAATGGTCTTGGCATAACAATCCAAAACCACACGATGAGGGGATAACCAATCCATGCCCAGTATCACATCAAAATCTAGCATATAAAGAATCATCAAATCACCCCAAGTCTCTGAATCACCAATAGATAGCATACAAGATCTCACAATCCGATCCACTACTAAAGAATCTCCTACTGGGTTGAAACAGAAATATGAACAGATAATGGCTCACTAGCCAACCCCAAACAAGGCACAAAGTAGGCAGATACGTATGAACAAGTGGATCCAGGATCAAATAAAGCCATAGCTGACTGATGGCACACAAAAATCGTACCTGTAATCACAGCATCTGAGGCCTCTGCCTCTGGTCTCCTAGGGACCGCGTAAAAATGATGACGACCTCCACCTGCCCGACCGCCATCCTTACCACCTGCTCTGCCGCGCGGAGCACCACCTCTACCCTGACAACCACCCCCTCTAGCCGGGGGCTGAACTGCTCGTAAAGGCTCGGACAACTGAACTGTACCCTGCTAAGGGCAATCTCTAGTAAAATGACCAATCACACCACAAGTAAAACAATCCCCTGACGGCCTACTCAGTCGATATGAACCAGCAGATCCCGTACGACCACCACGGCCTGATGCCCCAGAAACTGTACCCCTCGATGACTGGCCACCTTAGCCCTGGTGGATGCTCTGACTCTACTCGAACTGGGTACTACGAAAAGTCTGAAGGGAAGCCTGAACCGGTCGGCTGGACTGACCCTGGTGCTGTTGTGGCTGATAAATCCGGCTCCACTGGCCAGGACCTCTACCACCACATCAGGAACCACTGTAGACACCCTGATGTCGAGGCCTCTTATCTCTGGACCCCTGATTATGTCGTTGTAAGTCCTCCACAGTGCGGGCATAGTCTACGATAGCCTGAAATGACCGACCACCGGCAAGTAGTATCTCAGCTGGCTGCCTGATCTCTGGCCTCAAACCCCATACAAATCTGCGAATCTTATCTGCCTCGGTAGGAATGATCATTGCTCCGAACGGTGCTAGCTGATGAAAATGGGTCTCATACTCTGAGACAGTCGTAGACCCCTGCATAAGGTGAGTCAACTGCTCCCTGCGACGCTCACGATCACTCTGAGGTAGGAACTTGGCCATAAAGGCCTCATAAAACTCAGACCAGGTCAAAGGAGGTGACGATGGTGGTCTACAAGAAACCTGGGCCCTCCACTATAACTTCGCTGGGCCCTCCAACTGATAGGTAGTATAACCAACCCCGTGAGTCTCCAACAAACCCAAATGATGCAACATCTCCTCACAGGTAGTAATAAAGTCATGTGGATCCTGTCCAGAAGTACCAGCAAACCTCAGAGGTGCTAACCTCAAAAACCTACCCAACGCCTTCTGCTCTGACTCTGTCATAGCTGGGCGAGGAGCAAGAGGCTGTGAAACAGATGGAACCGGAATGACCTCCGCATGGGGAGCCATAGTAGCAGGCTGCGCTCCTGAGCTCTGTGCACCCAGGGCTACCCCCTGAGCGGATGTCTGCGCTACCTCAGAAGGCCGCTCTCCAATCACACCCAAAAGATGTAATAGTAATCCCCGAATATCTGGAGACTGAGCTGCGGCTGAAGCTGGCGCAGAAGTGGGCACTGGAGCTGGTACTGGAACTGGTGCTGGAGCTGGTACTGGAACTGGTGGTACCTGGGCTGCCCCCTAATCCACATTCTGCTCGGGCTCTATCTCCACTCTAGCAACCCTAGCAGGCGCCACAGCTCGAGAGCGTCCTCGACCCTTAGCTAGAGTGGGAGGCTCATCTCCGTGTGATGCTGATGATCTCGTACGAACCATCTGCGGAAGAATGAAGTAGAACAAATGAGATTTCCAGAAATTTCAAGGGTTCCACACACGACACAGAAGCAATGAAAGAGTCAAATTTCCTAAAATGTCACTGTAGCCTCCCAAAGATTGAGTACGGACGTCTCTGCCCCGATCCGCAGGACTCTACTAGACATTGGCTCCTATACCGATGACAACGGTGAACCTAAAGCTCTGATACCAAGTTGTCACGACCCGATTTCTCGGTCATGATGGCACCTACAACCTCCCAGTAGAGGAACCAATTCTCATAGCCCAGGACAGTTAGTAATGGGCTACTATCTAACAAATAAGCGGAAGAATAGTTATATAAGCAAAAGTAAGGGAACAAGATGAAGAGAATAGATAACAGGAATATATATATACATATGCGAAAACTAAACCAAACCCCAAGACATGGTATCATGGTATAGAGCCAAAACTACGTACATGGAGTGCAAACGATCCAAAACAATATATACAGATGTCTCTGAATCGTAATAGAGTACATAAAGCAAAAGATAAACTAAAGCTAAGCTACGATCGCCAAGAGCTCACCCTCAGTCTGAAGTAATCCCCAACAGATCTCCAAGCATGACTTACAGCGATCTAACGGCGATGGCCCATGCTAGGATCAGCACCCAAAGATGCAGGGGGTAGGGTGAGCACCAAATGCGAAGCATAAGGTACTCAGTAGGTATCATAGGCCAACTGGGCACATATAAGATAAAAGCGTAGTAACAGACAGAACAGACACAAGTAGTCACATAAATCAACGAAAGGGTACACAGGAACTAGCCCAGAGGGAAGTCAACAGAACCACATGTGAGGCCAGCAAGCAAAATGTATACACCATAGGCACAAGTGAAAGTAAGAAACAATGCGCCTGGGGTCCTTGCAATAACAGTGTATACATAATAAGTTTACAAAATGGACGGTATACCGGTAACCTCAAGTATAGGAAGAGGGAAAGAGTAATGATAGGCATGCACAGAGACATGAAACTCAACTAATCATATCAATCTCAAACCCAGAAACTAACCGTCTAGCAGTAACCAATTTCATACTTAACCGTAACAGGGAACAATTCTGTAAGTAAATAGCAAGAGTCTACCTACAGTCCCCCGGCCGCCTATACAACTGAGGAACACAAACAAGTGAAAATAAACCCTCCGGCATCCCATACTATCGGAGCTTACAATCAACAAACAACAAACAAGGGTGGAGCCTCAAACAATGAATGATATGATGCATGGAGATCTCAAGTGAAATAGTATCTCTGTATGTACCTCCTCCGGTGCCGATCCGGCCCAGCAGGTAAGTTCCATGGAAGGACACTACCTGTATACCTCTACTCCACCAAATACCCTTCCTCCGACACATGCATCCTGAAGCCCCAGGCCTGAATAGCAAGGTCCATGGAGGTCCTTGACCCCATACTAAAACTCAGTATCAAAACATGTCGTCCGAAAGCAAGTCCGGGTTCAAGATAGAGACCCAGTCTCTCATATGCATGCCCAGACCCTGTCCAGGACTAAAGTAGTAGGAAAATATCTCAAAAACCCCTCCAAGGGTGCTCGGGTATAACCGGGTCTAAACAGTAGAAAGTCGGCTCAGGTGCTCGGTCTGACCGAGGCTAAAATTATCCCAAGTAGCAAGAAAACTCAACTAGCACCCCGGCCCTGCCGAGTCTAGCGTTAATCGTAATATAAATCATAATTTTACTTTCTTTTACCCAAGAATATTCACAATTTAAATCAAACTATTTCCAATTCATTTTCATAAAAAAATGGGCCCCCGGGGCCATGCAAGGTTTAGAAAATAGTGTCAGTAGGCCCGAAGCCCAAACCATAGTAAAACATGGATAAAACCTCATTATATGCATGTAAATGGTATGAAGACACACAATAGCTGCCCAACAGCTCACAATCAACCTATCGACCCTGCACAGGCCCACAGCTACTCAGCAAGAATAACCAGCCTAGAAAGATAATTCTATGCCCGGAACTCACGGACATTCCCAAAATCCCACTTTCTATGTTCCAGAGTCAACAAGGTCTCACGGGACCACAAGGGTAAATAAAATATACCGGCAAGTACTACAAGCAACGGAGGAACAAAAGTAGGCGGACACGAATAAAGCGGTCGAGGTCTGTGGTACCAACCTAATAAACCAACCAAACGATGCCCATTAATACAATTTTATCCTATATATGCGGAGTCTAGGGAAAATAAACCGTAACCTACATGTCGTCCGATGACAAGCTCAAAACCTCTCTGAAAAGCTCCGAAATGAAATTAACTCGAATTCGGGCTTGAATAACTTGACGTAGATAATTGGTTTTCTTTCGGTGATTAAATATCACACCACTAGTAAAATGTTTCTCCTGCTAAATTAGTCTTCGACTGAATGCGTATAGTAGCTATGTATGTTCAGCTTATACATATATAAAGAAAAGAAAGATCACTGGTGCATATTCAAATACCCTAGGATTATCAACAATTTGCTCCTAAGTAATATCTCACTACATACCGACATAATACATATTATATATATCTATATTAGTACAACAACAATGATTCAAGGACTAGATTAGTTTTCCTCACCTATGCTTTACACGTGGTCACATAGTTGCTGCCACATTTAGCTATTCCCACGTGGAAGTGTGGGGTTAGCACACTATAATTGATTCTATCCTATTACGTATATATTTGGGTATTGCATAAGTTCGTGGTAAAAAAAATATAACTTTTTAAATATACCATAACTAATAGAAAATCATTTCCAATAAAACTTACTATATTATAATAATAATTTTCAACATAACTAAATATACTATCTCCGTTAAAATATTACAATGTATACAAACCTTATAAAATAAGTACATACACAATTATATCATAATAAAAGTATTTTTCATAGACCTTTAAAATACTTTAAAAAAGCTAATAAAAAATATAACTTTAAAATAAAATATTTTCAAATATACGCGCGATGCTAATAAAATTCTTAAATTTAGGTTCGCAATTCACCACTGCACGATTTTGATACTCAAGAACTCTCTTGGAATCCTCCCTTATGTTTTCTCACTGTTTCAGAACTGAAATGGCATTTTAAAACGTGAACTTGAGGCTTAAAATCGATCTTGACCTGACCCGGTTCGCGACCCGGTTCGCGACCCGATTTCTGCCAGACAGTCCACGGTAAAACAGTCATAACCTTTTACTCCGAGATCAGTTGGACGTGAGATTTTTTGTGTTGGAAACAAGACTCATAGACCTTCGATTTGGTATTTTGGGGGACTTCTAACTCTTTATATATTGAGAGAAAAGCTCTGAGACATTTTACCCAAAGTTCAGAAAATTTATTAAAGAAACTTACGATAACTTTTGCCGACTTGCTTGACTTCAAAACTTATCCTATGACCAAACAAATGGCCCCGGAACCGAACTACCGGTGCCCAAGCCTTAAATAACTTGGGGCTGCTACAAACAAGCTCTAACGGTACAAGGAAAATGTATACGTGGAAATAACCGAAAGGGTCATTACACCTTTGGAGTACCGCGTGTTTTGGTACTCATGCTACACTACTTGTTCTTTTTTCGTGATGCAGACCCTAGTATGAGTTATATCCGTTGACACCATCCTTCTGCAGAGTTGTTGATTTGGACATACAAGGTGAGTTTTTAGCGTCCGGAGTGGTCCATCTCCCTCTATTTTTGGATTAGTCTTCTTTTATATATTCAGAGACTGTTTTGTATATTTTGTACCTATCTATTATTCCATATATTGTAGCAGCTCTTGTACTGACTGATACCAGGTCTTGGGAGATATTTTGTATATTTTATTCCTTTTCCCTCTCTTCGTATATATGCATGTTTCGCTAGTTTCCCCTTTATTTAGTATTTGATTTCCTCTATTTTTCTCTTTCCCTTGGTAGCCCATTACTTGTCATTCGGGGCTAAGGATTCGGCTTACCTACTTGTGGATAATAGTAGGTCATTATGACCTGAGTTTTTAATTCGTGATAATTAATTAGAAGGTTTAAAAAGTTGTCGGCCAAACAGGCAGCTAAGGAAAGGCCCGCGACACCATTGGGAGTGAACTTCTCTGACCTGCCATCAGACAAATAATGATTACAAAAATGTCATTATTATTTTCACAATCCCCACCTCGACATATTGACATTCTCCAAAATGAATGATTTTTAATATATTTTATTATTTTATCTAATAAAAGAAATTATTTAAGTTATCGATAACTTTTTAAATTGTCCATATTATTTCCCTAGTCACTTTAACTATGATTAATACCTATTGAACACTTATATTATTTAACAAACATAGCTATCAAATATAAAATGCTAATGTGATAAAAAAGTATTTCTCACTTTTGTTGGGCACGTGAAAGAATCCCAATTATCTTTTTTGTGAAAAATCTTACCTTTTTTTCTTTTATTGACACTTGAAACTAAATAAATAACTAAAAAGAGCTTTTTCTTCATTTTTTACAAAAATATATTTTCTTAATTAAAAAAGAAAATTCAACCCCCACCCTTTCTGGTCGTCATCTTCTTCACGCCATGTTTACTTTCCAAAATATCTGCATTTTTTTCTCCTGCACCTCATTTTTTGGCTATTTAATTTATTTTCTTTCTTTTAAAAAAAGATTCCTAAATCAGTTTTTTTCTTCTCCTGCCACTACTCTATCACTGCCACCTATGTTTATGTGATTTGATATTAAAATAAATAATATTTTTGTTGACGATTTTTCTTTAAAGCTTGAGTTTAAAAGAAATAAATTTTTATGCTCTATTATTATAAAAAGGAAAAAAAAGTGAGCTCGTAGTATGAATGGAGGACGATATTGAGGGAACAAGAAAAAATAGTGGGGTGGGGTGGGAGTTAGAAGATCAGTTTTCATCTTCTTTTACTGATTATTCCTTTTGATAAGGGTTAAAATTATTTTTATTTATTAATTTTAAAATTTATTTTTACTATTATATTGAGCCTTTATAAACATGTAATCACTTTATTGTTGATTTTCTATAATATCAGCGTGTGAGATACACACATAACAATTTGTATATTAATTGTCATTTTTGCATTTAATAGGTATAAATTTATTAAGATCAGATTGTTCAATAGGTACTAGTCCTAGTTGAGGTATCTAAATGAATTATGCGAAAAACTTTAAAAGGTCGCCGATGACATAAGTCAAAAAAATTCTTAGAGGAGGGTGAAATACAATTCTATATTTTTGATGAATGCTTGTTATTTTATATGTAATTGTCATGATCCAAAATCCTATGTGTTGTGATGGCACCTACTTCAACCTTATAATGGTAGGTAAGCTTGACTCAACAACTCGAAACCTTCAAAGTAAAGGAAATAAAATAGAATTCGCACAAATCTCCAATAATAATAATAGCAATATCTCAAAAATGTCCATAAGAATAACTGAACAAGAAAACCAACTTCCCAAGACTTTGAAGTCATAAGTACAAGAGAGACTCTAATACATGATATCAAATAACAGAATACAAAGCACTCTGGGAACAACATAAGACAAAAATATGATAGATGAAATCAGAAAAGACTCCAATCCGGGGATCTCACCACAACTTCTAAATACCTCCTGAATGCACGATCACGAACCGCAGAGTCCATTCATAGTAGGATCTGCATCAGTAGAATGCAGAAAAGTAGGAGTGAGTATGATTCACTTATACTCAGTAAGTATCATAAGCCGACTAAGAATAAGTAGAAAACTATATCGAATAAAGAATACTAAGATCTAAATATGCACACATAAAAGTCCCAGCAGTTTAATATTGTCACGACCCGATTTCTCAGGTCATGATGGCACCTACAACCCCTCAGTAGGCGAATCAATTCCCATAGCCCAGAATGGTTAGTAATGGACTACTACCTAACCAATACGCACAACGAACAGATATAAGCGGAAGCAGAATATAAAGATAAGACAACGCAGAAGCAACAGTCCAAAATATATACAAATGATACTACACCAACCCCAAGATTTTGTATCGATAGTACAAAAGCTTCTAATAGAATACAAGTGCTAGAAGTTACAAAAGATAAGTACAACTGTCTCCGAATATACAAGAGTAACAATACAACAGATGAGATGTAGATAAGCCCCGACCATCAGGCACTCACCCTAGGCTCGAACCTCCCAAAAGCTGCACGAGTCTCCAACACGATCAACGGCAAAATCTCAACTAATATCTGAACCCGAAAGATGCAGAAGTGTAGTATGAGCACCAAGACAATGGGTACTCAGTAGGCATCATCGGCTGACTGAGCACATATAAGATATAAAAATAGTAAGTAGCGGATATCAAGAAAGTAGTCACCAAAGAAATAGAGAAAGCACAAGGAACTAGCATGGAGAATAGACAACCAATAGTTATAAGCATACAATGCTAGCACAGAAGATATACATAACACAGAAACACAGGTGTAAAAAAGAAGGATGCACCTGGGATCCTTGCAACAATAGTATAAATAAAGAGAGAGAGAATCAGGAACATGGCGGTATACCTGTAATCTCAAGTAAGAAGGGAAAGAAGGAAAACAATCTAACATAATCAACTAAAAGCCATAAAATAACGGAAACATACTTGAAACACTAACTCTCCAGAAAAGCATAACCCCGGATCATTCTCACAATTTACAACCTAGAATGGAATAACTAAGCCACAGGAACCAAGACTTTCTACTCATAATCAAGATAAGGAACAACGTTCGATAATCACAACTGCTCAAGAGGATACACGACAGAGCCTCAAGATGTAGGACTCACTATCCCCTCAATACTTAAGCCCAATACTCGGAGCCTCAACAGGCTAAAACCTACCAATTCTCAAAAACCAAGGACCATAACTAGCTCTATGAAACAATAGGAGTAATATAATCTACCTACAGTCCCAATGGCTTCCCATACAACCAAGGAACACAATCAAGTAAAAACAAACCCTCCAGTCGCCCATACAACTGGAGTGTACACTGAACACACAGCAAACAAGGGTGGAATCCGAGGGAAATATACATGATGATGATGAATCTGATGTAATAGTGACCCATATGTTACCCCCTCTGGTACCTATAAGTCCCAATAGAGGCGAGAACCATGGAAGGATCTTTCCCGTGTACCTCTCCTATGCTGTACACCCCCTCCTGGAATACTGCATCATCCCGTAGCATGTGGCCTAAGAACGACAGGGGTCTATGGAGGTCTACCCCTTGACCACATACAAAACTGTGCAATCTCAAGTGTAGCTCAAAACTCAGAATCTTATAGAACATGCCCGGCTTCGACCCAGGTCTAAATCAATAGTAGTAATATCAAAATACCCTCTCAAAGGGTGCCTGAAGTATACTCGGGTCTAAATCAGTAGAAATCAAGTCTAGTGCTCTGCCCAGCCGAGCCTAGTATAGTAGGAAATCAAGTCTAGTGCTCTGCCTAGCTGAGCCTAGTATCATTAGGAAATTAGTAATCAAATCATAGTAGTATCCTCTCTACTCTGAGAAGTTTCATAAAAGCCAGTTTAAAAAATCTTTCAAAGTCACATTACCAAAAACAGGCTCTCGGGCCATGCATGTTTAGGTAAAACCATCTATAGTAGGCCCAAAGCCAAAACCAAAGTAAAACATGTAAGGAAAACCCTTTTTCATGTATGATATACTCGCAAACAATAAGGTAGCCCAAAATGGCTCACAAACATTCCTATCGATCCTGCACAAACTCAATAGCTCTACAAGATTCATAACCAGCCTAAAAGGATATCTCTATGACCGGGACTCGCGGATATTCCCAAATAACCTACCATCTATGTTCCAGAGTCCATACAAGGCCGCACAGGACCACAAGGGTAATATACGATACTACACGAATACTACAAATAACATATGAAATAAGTAGATAGAAAGGTGGAGAAGGTCTGGGGTACTAAACTAAAACAGCCCATCCAAGGATACTAATTAATGTAGTTATAGCCTATACACACAGAGTCTAGGTAGGGAAAGCCATAACCTACCTGTAATCCGATGACTAGCTGCGGGAATAATGTTATCCAGGCTCGACCTAATCCGAGAAGCTCCAAATCACAAAAGTACTATCAACACAATAACCTACACGTTAATACGAGACTAACAATACTCATAATGCTATAAACAAAAACGGGTCAAAATCTGGGTCACAAATGGGCCCGTGGGCCTCGCAACCCCAAACCAGAAATGAAAAACACACACGTGTTCCCTATCATCCCGGGAGCACATGATAAAAAATTGAGCAGAAACGGATATGAAATGGGTCTCCAAAATAGCTCACCCATTTGAGAATTAAAGGGGAAATCAATGGAGAAAAATGGAATTAAAGTAGGTTAATTACCTGCTTTAGAAGCCAATAAAAGAGCTAGGATCGATGAAATAATACCCTCCAATCAGTTGGGGTCTTCAATGAAGGAATATGAAAGCTTTGGGGTCTTTTAGCTATAGAGGTTCAAACTTAGAAGTATTTGGAAATGAAGAGGACGGAAGGGAAATGCCAGATATTATTTTTATTGCCCTTGCCAGGCCTTGTTGACATTCTTAGTTCTGCTAGACTCGATTTGGACCTTGTAGGGCACATTTTGGATGATTGTGATGCTTATTTCCCTTTCTAGGCCTTTAGATTATATTATTTTGTTTTGAGCTTGATTGAGTTACCGGGCTGGTCTTACACGCCCCATTGTTTTACTACCCATGCTTTGAAAATGCTCTAAAGGACTACACCAAGGCTTGTTTCTAAATGAATCATGAGCGTACAATTTGGTTATTGCCTTGTTAATAATAGTCTAGCAATAAACTCTGAAGGTTTTCTTAATACCATGATTCTTTCCCAAGTAGCAAAAGTTTTATCTATTTTCTTTTTCTTTTGTTTTCGTGTCGAACCGGGTTGGTGTTTCCTTATGATAGATTGAGAGGTGACTTTCTTAAGGGAAAATGCCAAGTTTTACTTTAAAATTGAGTCCGTAGTTAATTGAGTCCATAGTTGCTCATCTCGAAATGGGCCCACCAAAAATTTTCTTGGCAAGTTATTTTTGGAAATAAAAGGAAGAAGGGAAATGAATTTTTAAGGAAAAGCATTCTCTTTTCATGACTTGCACATTCTTGCTTTGGATTTATTGACTCACAAATGAGTGTGTAATGAACTCAGAATAGCTTGTCAAAAGTCATTTATCCCAATTAATTTTGAGACTAATGAGAAGTCTTGTGGCATGATGCCTTGTGTGGTGAGGCTTTACCTTGATTCTCATGCATGCGTGTCGTCTAGAATTTGCCCCAAATGTGATTCAAGGTGAAATTCTAGGTGTGATCGAGCTAGGAAGATGACCTTAGGCCCTTTTTTATAGCCACTTCACCCAAATAACTTCCATCAATATCAAACCTAGTGAACCCCTTTGAGCTTGTGACCGTTCTTTGGCACCTTGTTAACACCTTGACCTATGTGAAACCTCTATCTTGGCACCCATCCTCCCTAATTGCTTGAAAGTGAAACGTAGTCTAAAAGCCTAAGTTTTGGGAGGAAATAAAAAGACAACATGGGAAAATGCCTAAGTTTGGAGGTGCATGTGATAAAATGAGGAGAATAAAAGGAATGCACTTCAAGTGTAAGGTAGCACCTTAAGTTTGAATTGAAAATTGCTCCAAAAGTTCAATCCAATGAGCAAAATGAAAAGCAAGAATAGGTGCTACCAAATGTAGGTGATACAAGGAGTTTGAATGATCCTAATTGAAAAGAAGAAGCTTGGGTTGTGTAAGGGGGAAATAAGATTAAGTTGAAATTTGAAAATGTGAGAGGTGTTCGAAATGACAACAAAGAAAATTAGGGAGGTGTAGTCATTTAAACAAAATGAAATCCTTACCTTAGCCCTAGCCAATATCGTAACCCGCAAGTCCTTAGTGATTTCAAGCTTGGCTACTCTACATTACTGGCGATGTACAAGAAGGGCAAGCCTATGGTTCAACGTATGTGCACTTAAACTTCCTTGAGAGAGTGAGAGTCGTCTTGGTTCTCCTATAATCTCTTTGATTTGGAAATTGCATGATTGTGAGTAGGATTATCTCTTGTGGTGAGTGGCATCATGCACTCGAATTGAAACATGAAGTCTCTATTTCAATTGAGAGGAATGAATGAGACAAGTTGTGTGGCAAATCTCGAGGAAAACTTTGACGGTCCATGCCAATGACTTGAGAAGCTTATATGTTTTGTTTTGAATGACAAAATTCCCTTGATTTTGAATGAGAAATGAAGTCCTTTTGGTTTTGTAATGACCATTTGCCTTGATATTGTGGTGGTTAAAAATGAGATGAGAATTGTAGTTGAGTCTTTTTGTTTGAGTTTGTTTATTCTTTTTCGTGATTTTTAGCATAGATTAGTCTTTTGTGCCTTGATTGAGTCTAGAGCATAATTCATTCCTTCTCTTGCGAGTATATTGCTTGAGGACACGCAATAGTTCAAGTTTGGGGGTTTGATAAGTCGGTAATCTACCAACTTATTGAGCCTTTATCCATGAATTATTGCTATGTTTTGAATAGATTTAGAGGTTCTTACGACCTTTATTTATGTCTATGCAGGTACTTGTGATAAAAGATGGAAAATAAAGAAATGGACCCAAAAAGAGCTTAAAAGGAGTAAAGTGTGAAGTGATTAAAATGGATGGAGACTCTACCTTGTGATGCGGCGCTTGTGCGACACGCAAACGCCTTAGTGCGTTTCGCACCACTCACCGCATGAAGCTTTGAATCGACTAAAGGATAGATTACGAGGCGCGGTCACTGAGCGACACGCACAACTCATAATATGAATCACACCTCCTTCGCATGAGATCTCCCAAGTTAGCTGAGTCACTGGTTTAACAGAAGAGGGTGTGCGACGTGCACATGCTGACGTGCGAACCGCATGATGCGCCGCACACCACTCGGAGATCATTTTGGTCCAGAAATTTAGTGACGTTTTGGGAAAGTATTTAAACCAATTTTAGGCACTATTTTAAAAAAGAATTCTTTAGTTCTGAATACTTCTGAGAAATGTTAGTTTTGAACAAGTTTCCTCTCTAAGAAGAAGAGGAGGGTTTCAATCAATTCTCTTTCCCAATTCTTCGTTCAACATTTGTGTACAAAACTGAGCTTAGATATTGAAATTACACTTGAATGAAGAGGAATTTGACTTACCCACTTGACATATCTCTTTCCTTTAGTATGAATAGCTAATTTTGTTGTCTAGGAATGTATTGATAATGGGTGCTTGACAAATGGGTGTGGGTGTTGCTAATTCTTTCTTTTAATTTCTTATTTGACATGAGTCTAGTAGTTTCACCAAGTTTTAATCCTAAAATTGGTGGTTGCAAATATTGATTTTCCTTACTTGGTTATGTTGTTGCTTGAACGAGAATTTCATAGCTTTGGATGTGAAATTACAAGTGGGAACTTGGGCTTCCATTTAGATTGAGGCTAGAAATAGCTCATATCGATGGAATCACCCATTTAAGGGTCTAAGCTAGAAATAGTATGACCTCCCTAAGCTTTAGCTTGGTTGTTTGTTGTTAAACCAATAGTCCTTTAACCGAGACTATTGTACATATGGTTGTTGATTGAGAGATGAACAACCATACCTAAAACCAAGGCTACCTATGTGAATGAACAAGAATTTTTGTGAATAGTCAATCACCCTATTTCACATTAGAGCCCCATTAGATGCATATCCCTAGTCGTCTACTCTCATTTGAACACCCGTTTTACTTTACTGTCTTGCTTGAATTGAGATTATTGTGACAGAATCCTAATTCCCCTTAATTCTTTACTTTCGTGTTTTAAAACACTTACTCTGTTAGTGAAGTCGTTTCATTACAATTATCATTGTGCTATCTACAAATCTCACTGGGTACGACCCCGATATCCATTGGGTACTTATAAATGTGTTTTGCTTGAGGATCGCTGATACCTCCATCTTGGAGAGTACGTTTGAGAATTTATCAGTCATCTCAATAAGTTGCTAGGAACTCATACACACATACAGAGAGTCATCACCCTCCTTTGCAAACCAAATGAAACCCTTTGCAAGGATACACCAAACTCCACAAACTCTTTCTCAGAAGACTCTGGAGATTTTCCTATAGCTCCCACATCTCTTACTGGGGATATGGTGGAACGAGGGTAGGCCGAATGCCCAACCAAACCAAAATACTACAATCAACACTCAACTGCAAAGCTATAGTCAAAACTCAACCATCATGCCACAGTCAATAACTCAACCAGGATACTATGATCAAAACTCACCCCTCTGGGACTGGGGAAAAAATGAAAATGACTCGACAAGACTTGAAATAGAAGAAAACCATGGGAGCAACCCATTCGCATGCCCACTTCCTGAACCAAGCAATTAGAGAAGGTCGATTTTAATTTCCTGAGAAAAGCAAAACAATCCCATGCCTGATGGCATAACCACACTATTCTCCTTAGGACAAAACCTTAATCTCTGGCACATAACTACCGATATCACCCCAATCCAACAGAAGGACTTTTAGCAAATGCTGGATAATGGCCTAGACAACAACCACCCAAGACCGCTAGAAAAGGGACCCACAAACCAATTCTAGAACCACAACAGAACTAGAAACGAGGCTAACGAGACCTACCCACTAGTCACAACTTTGGGTAGTCACCTCTCAAGGATGCCTCACCCCATACACTACTCAAAAGAATCATTTTACCGAGAAATTACACGCATAAACACTATGACTCACCCCATCCACTACTCAAAAGAATCATCTTACCAAGATATTACACACATAAACACTACAACTCAAGTAGTAAAACAACTAAACAGGGAAAACAGGTAGGCATATAAGAAATTACATGAAAAGGGTAGATTCACAAAGCAAACAATACCAACACTAGCTAATGGTAACCAAAGTTGTACCTGGAGCAACGATATTGGGAACCTCCACCTCTAGCCTACCAAGA
The DNA here is from genome assembly GCA_003996215.1 of Jaltomata sinuosa. Classification (NCBI taxonomy): domain Eukaryota; kingdom Viridiplantae; phylum Streptophyta; class Magnoliopsida; order Solanales; family Solanaceae; genus Jaltomata; species Jaltomata sinuosa. The sequence goes on along the minus strand of QJPP01000584.1, from coordinate 37,280 downwards.
GGGGCATCGGGCTGACAGTATTTATCACTAGACTGAGTAGTCGATGCTGAAGGCTCAAATATCCCTCGCTGGGGATAATTTTTAAAATAATGGCCAATCACCCCACAACCATAGCAACCCAAAGAAGCCATGATCTGACTTACAGTGCCTGCTGACTCTTGGTGAATACTTGAACCACCTGGCTATAAGCCACCTCTAACTATTCAGGGACCACCCTTACAACCATGTGCAAAACCTCTCACTGACTTCGGACCACCCTTACTACCCTGCACACCACCTCTAGCCGGTGGCACTAGAACTCTAGGAGATAACACCTGCTGACCCTGCTGACTGGAAGGCATGATTATGGGACAATCGCTAGCAAAGTTCCTATGCTCACCGCACTAAAAACAAGCTTTACCAGATGAAGTCTGTCGAGAAGATCTAGTTGACCCTGACCGGCCACCACGGATTACACGCCCTGAATGCAAACCTTGAAGAACTTGATCCATACCATGTATACTATGCTCAACATGCTCTGTACAACCACCATCTTAAACCTTAGGAGCCACTGAAACATGCCTTCTAGATATGAAGCAATGAAACCGATCCCTAGCAAATAATCCACTACCTTGAGTCTGAGAACCTCGAAAACTGTCTAGACAATGGTGCCTCTTAGCATTACCTCCATAAGCCTCACGACATAAACCCTCTATAGCCCAAGCATGATCAACTACCTGAAGAAAAGTAGTCCCAACTGTAACCAAGTGCTCGGTTGCCAAATGAAGCAGTGAAATCAAACCTCCTACAAAACTCTAAACTCTCTCAAACTCTTTAGGTACAGCCCTAATAGTGCACCTAACCATCTCGTGAAACCTTGCCTCATACTCAAATACCGACATATAACCCTACTGAAGAACTGGAAGGTCAACCCTAACTGAAGCACCGCTCAAAGAATCTAGTACTGCCCCACCCTAAGGTACTGAAACACCCACCGGGGGACTCGGAGTCCTAGCCATGGTATCCTAAAGAATTGCGGTAGCATGAAACCCTACAAGAGGTTGGGCTGTCCCTAAACTCCCTAGCTCATGCGGTAGACTCCCACTCTGAAATCCAGGCACTGACGGAAGAACTGAAACAATAGGCACAAAAGCCTTGACACCACCCGTTGTCGTACTCATCCTAGACATATGAGAAGGAATGAAACAAATGAAATTCAAGAGTCTATAGAGCTAAGGATGCACAATAAGGAGCCAAGAAAATGCAACTTTTCCTAATAATGCCTTGTAGCCTCCTGCAGATAGGATATGGATGCCATCATATCGATCTGCAAGACTCTACTTAGACACTTTCTCTTGTACCAACACAAGAGAACCTAGGACTCTGATACCAAGCTGTCATGACCTCATTTATCAGGTCATGATGGCACCTACAACCCCCCCAGTAGGAAAACTAATTCTTGTAGCCCCGAATGGTTAGTAATGGGCTACTACCTAACTAATACGCATAATAAGCAGAAATAAGTGGAAGTAGATGTAATAGAGAATAACGCAGAAGCAAATAACCTGAATATATATATACAAGGAAACTACACCAACCCCAAGACTTGGTATCGATAGTATAGGAGCTTCTAAATAGAATATAAGTGCTAGAAGTAACAAAAATAGTAAATACAACTGTCTATGAATAAAAAAGAGTAACAGTGCTAAAGATGAGCTGTGGTCAAGCCCCAGTCATCAGGTGCTCACCTTAATCTCGAATATCCAAAACCTGTACGAGTCTCCACCCAATCAACGGTGAAAGCTCACACTAATATCTGTACCAAAAATATGCAGAAGGGTAGTATGAGCACCAATTGCTAAGCAACGGGTACCTAGTAGGCATCATTGGTAGGCGGAGAGCATATAAGATATAAAAATAATAAGTAGCAGATAACAAAGACGCAGTCACAGAAGCAATAGACAAAGTATAGGGAAACTAGCACGGATAGAAGTCACCAAGGATTACAAACAAGCTATGCTATCCATAAAAGGTATAATATAACACAGAACACATGTGAAGGAAAGAAGAATGCGCTTGGAGTCCTTGCAACAACAATATATATAAAGAGAGAGTTTAGAAAATGGTGGTATACTAGTAACCTCAAGTAGAAAGGGAAAGAAGGAAAGCAAGTAAACATATTAAGCTAGAGCAATATAACTAACGAAATCATGCTTAAACACCATTTCAAGATTAGAGAAATCAAATAACAGTCCCACACTAATAACCCTAGGTGAAATAAACTAAGCCACAAAGAAATCGAAACCACTAATCAGCACCAAGAAAGAAGGGAAAGATCTGCTAACCCATAAATACTCAGAAGGCCACATAAATAGTGCCTCAACAATCTAGGAACCCTTAGTCCATCAGTAATCAAAAGTTTGGTAATGGAGCCTTAAAAGTCTAGAACCCACTAAAACACCATGAACCGAAGTCCATGTCAAGCTCTATAATATGATAGGAGTAATGTAATCTACCTATAGTCCCAATGGCCGCCCATACAACTGAGGAACAAAATCAAGTGAAAACAAACCCACTGGTATCCCATACTACCAGAGCATACACTAAAAAAATAGCAAACAAGGGTAGAACCCAAATACAATATGCATGATGATGATATATGCTAGAACCAGGTGTGATAGTAGTGCCGTATGTTACTCTCCCTGGTACCTAAAAGGCCCAATAGGGGCAGGATATATGGAAGGGATTCCCTCGAGTACCTCAACTCTATTGTACACCCCTCCTTTGGCACTCGCGGCACATAACCCCTGTCTTGGATTGGCAAGTTCTATGGAGGTCTACTCATAGACCACATACTAAAACTGTGAAATCTCAAAGTATAACCACCCGGAGTGTATCCGGGTCTAGATCAATAACCAGAATCTCGTAACACATGCACAAAATCGAACAAGGCCTAAAACAATAGCAGTAATCTCAAAACCTCATTAAAGGGTGCCTGAAGTATATTCGGGTATAAATCAATAGTAGTGAAATCATGCCTAGCACTCCGGCATGGCCGAGTCTAGTATCAGTGTTAAAACTAGTGATAAAATCATCATAATATCCTCTTTACTCCAAGAGGTATCATAAAAATTAGTTCCAAAACCCTTTAATAATCATATTATCAAAAATGGGACCTCGGGGCCATGCAATGTTTTAGAAAATCTGTTATAGTGGGCCCAAAGCCAAATCAGTAGTAAAACATGCAGAAATATCCTTTGCATGAATGAATTATATGCTCACAAATGATAGATTAGCCCAATGGCTCACAAATATTCTTATCGACCCTGCACATGCACAATCAACTCTATAACACAAATGTCCATCCTACAATAACATCTCGATGTCCGGGACTCGTGGACATTCCCAAATATCCCATCGTCTATGGTCGAGAGGCATATACAGGGTCACATCGGGCCACAAGGGTAATATTAACATACTATAATGAATACTACAAATAACACATGAAATAAACGGACATAAGAGTTGGACAAGGTCTAGGATACCAACCTAGAAAACCAACCCAAGGATACTAATTAATGCAGTTATAGCCTATATATGCAGAGTTTACATAGGGAAAGTGATAACCTACCAGTCGTCCGATGACTATTTGCTGGAACGGTATCGTCCAAGCTTGAACTGCTCCAAGAATCCCTGAATTACGAATAAACTATCAAAATAATATTCTACGTATCAAAATAAAGCCAATGATACCTATATTTCTACAAGTATAGCTGGGTAAAAATTCGGGTCACAAGCAGGCCCGCGGGTCCCACATCTAAAACCAAAATGAAAAAGCACACTACTCCTATGAGTGCATGCTCCAAACTTTAGCAGATTTTAGCTGGAAATAAGGGCTCAATGCAGCACACAAAGAAGGAGAATTAAAGAGAGAAATTTCAAGAATAAAATTGTAATAAAGAAGACAAATTTACTTACCACGATGAGGGAAATAAGCCTACAGAGTGAAATCCCTGAATTCATGAAACATCAATCCAAGGAGAGCAACTACAAACAATAAGAAACCCCAAGCTAAAGATGTGCAACAATGGAGTTTTTAGCTTAAGAAGAGAAGCTTTTGGGGAAGAAGGAACTTACTAAAAATAAAGAGGGAGCAAGATTAAGCGTCAAATTGATAAATTCTCCGAAGCCAATACCGATTTGGAGTCAAATTAGGAGAGGGAAGATTATTTGGAGCGAGAGAGAAATGATAAAATGGACCGAAAAATTGAGGAGAAGTCTTTATAAGTTGCAGGTCACAGACCAGCACAATTGCACTGTCTTAGTGCAATCGCGCTGAAGGGAAAAATCACAGGCTAGCATGATCATGCTGCTCGGGCGCCATTAGCGCTAAACAATTTTCTACTGCAGAAAACAATCAAAAAAAACTTCTATGGGATATTCCAGGCACAATCAGAACCTAATACTCATAAACTAAATATGCTATTAGAGTGGAAACGACATTTTTGACTCAATGAAATTATCAAAACTTCCATACAAGGTCATCTCGGAGAAATGTTGACCCAAGTCAACACTAGCTAAAATCAACCAAATACCCAAAATAAGCTCGGCTCACCCGGTACATGAACCAACCACCTACCTAACCCAAACTTGACATTCCAGAGCTAACCCCACTGGCGTAATTTACATTCGAGGTCGTATTCTATGTATGCTGACCAAAGTCAACCAAATAAGCCCAACTGGCCTGAAAACACAGAACGATAGAGAATTTCAAGCCAAAAAGCTCCTTGATCCCGCCCAAAGGTCCCACTAGATCAAAGTTCATGCTTTGGAGCTAATGAAACTGTCAGAATTTGATTTTGAGCACAATTACCAAGAATATTGACCGAAGTTACTGATTTCCTAAGTTAAGGTTCTAAAATAGTGAAATGGCCATAAAGGCCAAACAAATGGTTCGGGCACCAAAGTACCAGTCCCAGCAAGCCATAAATAACTAAGAACCACTACAAGCAAGATCTAACAGTACAATGAAGTTGAAAATTCATAAATGACTAGAAGGATCATTACAATTAAAGATCTGGTGGCTCCGCATCTACATCTATTACTCTCACTAGATGACACATGTATCCTTTGGATAACATCTTCTTTGCCTTAACAAATAAACTTACCTCTTAGAGCCCCAACATTACCTCTCAATTCAAGGACTGCCTCTTTTGGAAAATGGAAATGCATATTTTTAGCTCGACAATCTACCATGGCATGACAAGAAGCCAACCAATCTATATCGATTATAACATCAAAATCTACCATTTCTAGATCAACAAGGTTAGCCAATGTATCACAATCAGAAACAGTTACTATACAAATACGATAGACGCTTCTGGCTATAATAGACTCGCCAACTAGCGTAGACACTTGAAATGGCTTAACCAATAATTCTGCTGTTGTTTTAAACTTCCCAGCAATCAATAGGGTAACATGTGATAATGTAGAGCCAGGATCAATTAATGCATAAGCATTATGTTAAAAGATTGACAATTTACCTGTAACCACATCAGGTGAAGTCTCTAAATTTTATCGATCTGCTAGAGCATATGTCTGATTCTGTACTCCATTAGAAAAAACTACTCCTCTAACACATCTACCATGGCCTGTAGGCATTTGTATACCCCTACTTAAAGGAGGCACTGATGATGATGATGCGACAGATGATCCAGTAAGTTTGGCCATACCACCCATACCCCTTCTAGAGCAGTTCCTCATTATATGTCCCAATGTACCATACTAGAAGCAAAGCATCTATCCCATATTGATATGTACCCAAATAACGTCTTCCACATTGTTTACAAGGCTATCATGGAGGTCCTAATTGACTCATACTTCCATGCTCTTGGTACCCCGCTATTTGTGAACCTTGGCTTTCACTTCTTTGCCTAAATAATTACCCCTATACCCTTGAAACCGAGGTGGAGCACTAAATGTAGAGTAAAAAGTTGATAGACTAGGCAGTCTATTAGGAAACAGAGGCCTAAACTCACCTTGGAATGGCGTAAACTGCCTCATAGATCTATCCCTCATGGAATTCCCTCTTTCTGACTCTTGTGTCCTTCTCTTTTGCCACTGATCCTCCATCTTTTGTGCAAAAGTTTGTATCCTTTCTATATCCATATCTTTGTTCAAAGCAAAAATAGTACAATCCCTAACCATATATTAATCCAATCTATCTACGTATCGATGAACTCTATCCTCCATAGTATCTACTACATTAGAAGCATACCTGGCCAAAGAATTAAACTTTAGACTATACTCTCTCACGTTCATATTCCCTTGGTGAAGATTTAAGAACTGAGTTGCATCGGCTTCCCATATCTCCAATGATAGATAATGTTAAAGGAATGCCTTTTTGAACTCTTTCTATTTAGCTGAAGGTGCATTTGTACCCCTAGATTGTTTCCAAGCTTCATACCACAATATAGTCACACCTTTTAATCTATATGCTACTAGCTCAACTGCTTCTTTACCTGATACATGCATAATATCCAATGTCCTTTGGATTTGATCAATAAAGACTTATGGATCTTTATTAGTATCTGACCTAGTGAACAATGAAGGGTTCAAATTAAAGAAATCACATATCCACACACTAGTTGCCCTTTTTGAACCACTAGTAACTGCAATTGGATCTGCTTTCCCTTGGCCTTAACCAACAACTATACGAGTTAACAATTGAACTACATTCTTTAAATCTTTCTCTGTAGCATTAACAAGTGTTTCTTTGGGTTCTACCTCCCTCCTTAGCTCTTATGGAAATACAGGAGTGGAGGAAGTACGTGATAGAGACTCATCTTGAGCCTCACATTGATTAGGTCATCTAGGTGGTTATTTGCAGGTCCCTTCTCCTTTAGCCATATCTACTTGCTTACCTGTACTCTTACTTCTCCTTGTAACTGACATTTTTCCTATAATGAAAACAATTTATAGGTTAGATACGATAATCCTACAACATCGGTTGTATCGCATGATCTAAGAGATGAAGGAAAAGAGACTACTCCTAAATGTCCTGTAGTCTCCTAGTTATAGATGTGGTTTACAACGCACCCATAAACAAGACTCTTCATAGACACGACTTTGTGGTCTCCCTATGATGACCTTCCCTGATACCACTTTTTTCATGCCTCAAATCCCATTTAGATGGACATGCACCTGATGCCACAAAGCCCCAAGAGAACCAATTTAGAACCTATTATTGCATGCATATAACTATGACCATTAAAAAGCTTTGAGAAGTAAGTATAAGCTGCTTTGATAAAAAGATCAATGTAAATAGGCCCAAAACTTATATACATGATTCAGCCATTAAGGAAATAGTTATTAAGAGACAAGACACAACTACGATTTACTTAACATAGTCTACAAAGCCTCTACAAGATGAAAAAACTTAGTTTAGTTCGGGATAGGGCCCCGTCTTACCCTTATAACTACTATACAATACCAAAAATATATACTAAAGACTCGGTAAAGCCCCGAATCAACCTAGAGCTCACCAACATTAGCCGAGTATCTTGTGCTCCTATTGGGGAGGTCTACTAGCCAGAGTACCTGTTCCTGTGGCATGAAATGCAGCATCCCCCGTGCGAAACGTTAGTACAAGAGATTGTACTGAATATGTAAGGAATAAAGTAAACCATATGTAAAATAACAGCTCAAATTAAATCAGGTATCAATGCATAAACGTCAAGATGAGAATAGAAGACCACCTTTTCTTACACTTGTGGAACCATGTATGTTATATTATTTTCTTTACTCTTCTTTGCATTATAGTCATTGTAAGACATGTGATATAAATGACCAACTAATCAGTCGTAGAAGAGGATGACCCATGCTAGTTATTTAAATCCTGGGATGCTGTCCTCATAAATATATGAATTGGTATCGATTCATGCTAGGATTTCACCCATGGGATACCACCCATAAATACATAAATTGGGATCGACCCAAACTAGAGTTTTGCCCTCGGCATACCACCCATTAATATACAGATTGCTTCACATAATTTTTTTAAATCTTTGAGATTGTTATTTTTGGTGGTCACAATCATTATTGAGCTTTGGAACTATGGACCAGTAGTATAAGTCTTATGAATATGCATTTAGGCTAGTAAAAACAATGTAGGGAGAAAATATGACATTAACATAGTATTTAAGAACTTATATGACACAATGAACCTCATTCCACTTAGAGAATAACTCATAAAACTTGTTATATATAATACCTTTGTCATATACTTAGAAGAATAAACACGCAGATCTAATAATAATAAACATATATTGAAGTACTTTTCCATACTATGGAGTAGGGAAAATATCATTAGCTACATTGGAAATTGTATTCTGCCACTATGTATCCTTTACTTGGAAGAGCACTTAGGAAACTTACTTTGTTGATAGTAGCACAAGTATTAGATTTCATGCCAAAGAATGTAGAATTGGATAGCCTAAAATACCTTGTTGTGCAACCAGATATTACAATGAATTAACCTCCTCCTTTTAGATTATTAATTTACAATGAAATAAGTGGTAAAACTAGTATTAGTAGCTAATCAACCAAATGGGCTACTTGATCTCACTAAATTAGTAACCAGGCAGTAATTTCATGATTGATCAAATCAAGAGCGTTCCTTTCACCTCTTCTCCTCTAAACACATCTATATACTATAAAAACTTCTTATAAGGTCCCCCAAAACACCTTGTGCTTCACAACACATACCAAACTGTATATAAAAGTTTGACAGGAAGCAAGTTCACGTAACACCCAATTAAGTGATGTATCACCACACCTCCTTCCATACTTTATTACAACTTCGTACACCCTTTTAAAAGATCAACCAAGCTTTCCCCAACATATACATATAAAACATCCCCAAACATCCTTCAACACAATAAAAAATATTAAACTCAAGGATTCCAATCAGCGCCCTATGAGTTCTTGACAAAAGCACACAAATAATTCTCCACCAAACTTGTATATATTGAGGGGTGAAAATGAGCAGTAACTTTACCTTAAATTTTGGAAATTTATTCTCTTGACTTGTACTTCTTCAAGAGCTTGAACTTTCCTTCACACTTAAACCAAAAAGAAGAGAAAAGTCTCTTAGTAACCAAGAAAAGTGGGGAAGTCAGCTTGCAGAAGGGTCTGCTCTATATTTCAAGAATGAACCACATGAAATACTAATCTTCCATTGATGAATTAAGCTACACCCATAAGTATTAATACTTACCTTGCTGGAAAAGTGGAAGGTTTCTTCAAGAACCCTAGAGGGGTTTTATGGCTGCTCTATGAAGCTAAGAGAGAACAAAAGAGAACTCTAGAAATTTGATTTTTCCACAATTTAAAAATGGGTAGAATGAGCTGAACTCAACCCCCTTTAAAGGGATCTGTTTAGGCTGACTTGCTTGCTCATTTTGGGCCATAAATTATCAAGTTGCTGATGCACCTACTTGGACATTTAACTTGGGCCTTTGTGGACTTAAGCTTATTGGGCCTTGGCTGCCCATTCTTCTCTTTTCTTTCACTTAGTTTGGGCCAAAATTCATTCAAGTGGGTGATGGTGTACTTGTCCCTCTAAGCTGGTCCAAAGAGCTTTAGTAGGTGATGCACCTACTTGGTTCTTTAGGTTAATCAATAAGTCAAAGTAGGTGATGCACCTACTAGCTTAGCAAGCTCAAGCAAGTAACTCACTTATTTTATTCCATTTTCTAAATTGTAATCCATTTTGCTTTAACTTCACACTTCACTTTAAACTTTAAGCTCAAATACTACCTTATTATCTCGAGTTTAAACACTTTCGTTGAGTTTAACTTGGTCGTATACATGCTGAAAAGAATGGGGCATTACAATGCCTTCCAATATAAATTAAACCATCACTACTCATATAAGAAACTTGATCCCTCAATTATACGGTAAGGCTATGTCAAGTGCCATATGAATAGAACTAGTATGCATAGAATACGGGGTGTTACATGAAAGTACAAGAACTATAAAAAAGCTGGGGATATCTACTCCACATGTTTGACTTTCTCTTATGTAGCTTCCTCAACAAGATGATGCTTCCACTGAACTTTCACCGATTCTATCTCCTTAGATCTCAATTTCTTACTTGGCCTATCAAAAATAGCTATGGTCTCTTCCTCAAAAGTCAGATTCTGATCCAAATCCATGGAATCCTAACTATTAAAATGACAACCATCGGAATGATACCTCTTTAGCATTGAGACATGGAAAACTAGATGCATAGTTGAAAGACTAAGAAGGTAATATATCACAACCCGATTTCTCAGGTCATGATGGCACCTGCAATAACCCACCAGCAGGTAAGCCAATCCCTTAGCCCAGAACACTAACGGGATAATAAGAGAATGAGATAAAAGCAGAAGAACAATACTTAAATATAAAGAATTAGCGAAAGAAAAGCATATATAAATAGAGAGGGAAGAGAACAATGATATACAAAGACTCCCACAAGACCTACCATCAGTCAGTACAAGAGCCACTATAGCATAGATGTGCTAGATAGTATAATATACATATAAAAGATAGTCTCTGTTGTACAAAATAAGACTGGTCCAAAATAAAAGAAGAACCCAAGAGCTTACCCTGTATCTCTGATCAACAACTTCGCTCATGGATGACGTCAATGGCGAAAACTGGCACTAAGATCTGCATAAAAAAATAGGAAGAAGTGTAGAATAAGTACCAAAACACGCGGTACCCAGTAGGCATCATAGGCCAACTGAGCTTAAATAAGATATAAGTATAATAAAAATGTGAATAAATATCTAAGGGTAGGGAAAGAAGGGAATAAATAGATCAATAGGTCATCTCCTAGAAAGTATAGGTATGTAACTCAGAAAAGTGCAAGTAGCGATCTAACTAACTAACTCTTGATGCAGAGAGTAATAATCTAATTATAACCTCACCAAACCACCCATAATGCTAGAGGGTGCAAGGAAACAACAAATAATCTTAATTGAACCCCCATAACCTCGGAAGGTACAACCAACACGCAATATTAACTAGCAACCAAACCTAATGGGAAAAGAATGCAGAAGGTGCCATGATATGCCATATGAGATGGTGCAGTGCAGTATGTGTCCAATGTAGTAAAAGTAAGAACCCCAAAATAGATTCAAAAGATGCCTCATAGTCTCCCTAAATCATCTCGCAAGCCACCCCATAAGCTCATCAACATGTGCAAAAGTAAAACCTGGATATGTTATGCTCGTGTATGCAATCACGAATACTAGTAAAACCACCCATAACAAATTTCTCCTAGGCCATGCAAGTTTAAATAGTTAGTTAAACCAATTGAAACACATGTCTCATCGGCCATGCAAGTTTTAATATTTGACACCAGTAATAAAGTAGTACAAATCCTTTAGATATCTTAAATACATAACAAGGGTGAAAAACCTATTTTCTTACAACTCAAGCCATGAACTATGTATGCGAATGTAGGAATTCATAAGAGCCAATCTAAGAAATCATGTAAATACAAGTACATACACAAAATAGGGTAACCACCCTGCACATCAAGGTCGTACTAACCTGGAGTCCATTAATCCCAGTCCAAGGCCTCAGGCTTATAGTCTCATAACATAAGAAAAACATAAATAACGTGATAATAACAAGAGCTAGAAAGGGGAAAACTACTCTATCACAAACTACCACGCAAACCTATACTGAGGTTATCTAATCTATTACTAATCCTATAAACTAGTCTTAAAAAGATAAAAGATGAACTAAAGCTAAGGTAAGGTAAGAAACAAACTGAATTAAGCTAAGGATGAAGCATACTGATCCGGAATCCATGAAATCCATCACCCATGGCCTTGAACCCATAATACACAATAAATGAAAGTACCAGAAAATAAATATGAGGGAGTAGCGGTGAATTGTAAATATAGAACAAACAGTAAACATCTACTCTACCACAAAGTCCTCCTCTAATCCTATGATAAGATTTACTAATATAATCACCCCAAGTCACAAGCAACCTAAACTAAGCTAAGGCATTCGACTCTAATACCAAGGATACTATGAATACTACACCAAGACTTAAAGAGAACTACAATCTACACTAAGGATTTCCAATAAATATTCTACTCTAAGGCCTCTAAATAAACTATAAGGATAAAAACTCCTAATTAGATCATAACCAACAACAATATTTCCCAACCATAGCAATTTATTATACCTTAAATAAGCAAAGTCTACAAGTAATTAAGTCGTAACCTACCTGGAGGTTGAAGACGCACTCACAAACCCCCTAATCAAAGCTTTTCTTCTTTAAGAAGCCCCTGAATACTGCCATGCTGTAAAAATAATAATCTATGAGAACAATACCCATATAAATAATTTAGCCTCCTGGTCAAAAATTGGGTGAAAAATCTAGGGCCTGCTTATGAAAATAAAAAATTGGAACTGCCAAAAATGTCCCACATGGGACAAAGGTATACATGCTAAAAATTTGAATATAGTCCGCCTCTAAAATCATGTTCAAAACATCACACAATTCTACGATAAAAACAAGAAATAAAATGGAGGAATTTAATAGAATTTAGGCCTAGAACTTATGAATAAAAGACGGTAAGATGACCGCGAACACGGACCTAAAAATCTCAAGCTTACACTAATGATCCCACACCTATTTTGGAGATTAGTGCTCTAAACAATGGTGGAATTTCTGATAGAAAGGAGTTTAAAACAAAGGAGGGAATATTATATAATGCATGAGTCCTTCATCACGAATGTGAAGGACCCCTCGCAAATGCAAAAAAGCAACACAAGACCCATTATGATTGTGGTGGTCCCCTTTCAAATGCAAAGAAGGGACCCGACTCTGTAATGACCTATTCCATTGTTATGGGTAATCCACTCATGAGAAGTTTTAGGTTAGAAAAGTTTCAGGTTTGGGAGTTGGAAATTTTAGGCTAGACTAATCTCGGATGGATTATGAGTGAGGTATGGTCTAGGGAAATCCAGGTGAGTATTAGGTAAATTATCTTATTTGAGCTAGTTTTTCCCTTAACTAAGCCATTAAGGAGTCCGACGGATTTTTCAAAAGTGAGTTCGGGTGAGTAGAACTCCCGGGATCAAAGTTGACATTAAAGGGTTAGTTTGGAACATCAAGATTTGAGGTGTGTTTTAAAAAAAGCAACTTTGGGGGAATTTATGAGACTCTCTTGCATGTCAATTGCTATAACGGTTTACAACTACAATGATGACTACTATAGTGAAGAAATTTTCGCTATAGCAGAAGTCAAAGTTGGCCAGCATCGCTATAACAGTCGAGTCTGCTACGGTGCTGTTATAGCGCTATACGGACTTCTATAGTGGAACAAGTCGCAGCTAATACAGAAACTTCCACAAAAACATTCTGAATATCTCAAGAACATTTTAGGGAAGGGAGGCAATTTTAAATGATTTTCCACCAAATAAAGGTAAGGATTTCGCTCCCCACTTTAGTATTTTGATTCCCAGACCTTAGAAATGATAATTTCAGGTTTGGAGGAAAGTTTGTGTTGACCTTAGACGGTAGAACCTGGTGAAAAAATAGGGTGTAGGATTCTTGGGTTGTGATTATAATGGCTCAATTATGTTTAAAACACAATGATTTACTTAATGTATCCGTAAAAATGATAGTTTTAGGTGAATTAATGGTGGGAAAGCCTTGGGATGGATGGAATGATCATAGGTTGGCCTAGGGATTAGGATTTTAGTATAATCTGGGTAATTTTAGGCCATTTGGATTGATTATAGTTCTGTGTAATTGTTTTTAGACCAAGGGCGAGCGGAAGCTTCAGGGAACGAAAAGGCTCAAGTCTAGTAGATCTTTCAGACTACTCGAGGTAGGTAATGGTTATTGTTTTTCCAAATGCAATATGTGTTCATGTGACTATAACTTAGTATGGTATGCACATTGCATTCTTAGGGAATGGAATTATGAATGTCTAATTGTCCGCGTGTCAGTCATGTGAAATGAACTTGGTTTTGTTGTTTGTTGGTTTACAACTGTGATTTTGTTCATTGTTTGTTGACAGTTGGATTTTGTATGACATTAATTTAGCTTGGGTACCACGCCTGGTATGGGATACATATTAGTTTTCTCAAGTACCACGCCTGGTACATGATACTTATTAGTTGTCTTGAGTACCACGCCTAGTACATGTTCTATAATGGTTGGCTCGGGTACCAAGCCTGGTACAAGTTTAATTATGCTTGGTAACTGCATTTTGTCGATGGTTCCATGAGTGGACCAGGTTGATTATTGAAACTGTGATTGTTGTATATTAGCCCATGAGAGGCTGGGTAGTTGAACTTAAATATGGGGTTGGTCCTTGTGTAGACCGGGAATTGCATGTTAAACACTTAGGTGTTGTTCTAGGGATCCTTGGTTGGTCTGGGTTACTTAAGAAGGGTATATGCTTATTGTCATTGTTTATTGTTGTGGTGGTTATTGGACTTGATTCAGGTAGTTGGTAAGTTAGAGGAAAGACTGAGAGTCTGGAATGATATTTCTGGCTTGCTATTACATGTTGTACTGCTTACTCGGCTTTAGTTTATTGCTCATATATTGTTTGATTGGAGCTGGCTGATGATCCTACCAATAAACTGTGGTTGTGTATTGATTTTATACTTGCTTTCTTTTTGTGAGTACAAGCCATATTCCAGCTGCTGCTACGCGACCTCAGTTGTAATCCTGACGATTCTAGATTCCAAGGGTGAGCTACACTTTTGACTACCATGGTTTTATCTAGTACATTTGTAGTCCATTGTTTTAGACTTAGGCTCTTTTGTTTTGGGGTTGTATCCCCGACTCTAGACATTAGTAGATGTTTTGGTACATAAACTTTCAGATTCTAGGGGTATTTCCACGGGATCTTATATTATTAGTATTTTTGTTATGACTTCTAGTTTATTTTAATGCATTTGATTTTTGAGCTATTATTTTTGTTAAGTGTTGAGTTGGGTTATTGGTTCTCTTATCCAAGGGTTTAGGTAGGACCCACTCACGTGGTATAGGTCATGACAAAGTTGGTACCAGAGCCTTAGGTTCATTGATCTCGTCATACCAACACGGGTCTAGTAGAGTCTTACAGAATGGTATAGAGAAGACTGTACTTTTCTTCGAGAGTCTATAGGACCTTAGGAAACTATCTCTTCTTTCTTCCTTCATTCCATAACTTGATTCCAATTGGTATCTGGTTATACAAATTGGTATCTAATTTCTTTCACTCTTTTCTCCGTAGATTGTTAACACCATACATAATGGAGAAAGAGCGGTGGTTCCAGTGGCAGATCCAGCAGCCAGAGGGCAAGGAAGGGGCAAGGGCAGGGGCAGAGGAAGAGCAACACCCGCCACAGGTGGAGCTCAGGCAGCGAGAGGGCCAAGGATGATGACCCCTCCCCTACCAAGGGATCATGTTGAGGAAGAGGTTGAGGTTGTAATTAAGGAGGGCGGAGAATAGGAGGAGGCCGCACCAGCTGGAGGTGAAGGCCTTCCCCTTATATCTCCTGAGGTATTTCAGCAAGTGTGGGATTTTATGAGTGTGATGGTAGGTACTAGAACCACCCCTACTACAACAGATAAGGTTCTGGGCACTCAACCAGTTGTTTCAGTGGCTCCTAACATGGATGCTGCATTGAGTACTGATGATTTCTTCCTTCTAATGCTGGGTCCTGTTATGATTAGGACTGAGCACGAGATGCTGACCAAATTTTTGATATTGAAACCTCTGACATTTCATGGAAAAGAGAAGGAGGATGCCTTTGAGTTTATTTTGGACTGCTATAAGAGGCTACATAAGTTGGGCATTGTGTAGCAGCATGGGGTAGAGTTTGTTACCTTTCAACTTCAAGGTAACGCCAAGCAGTGGTGGGGAGCTGATGTAGAGTGTCGGCCATTAGCTTTGCCTCCGATGACTTAAGCATAGTTTCATGCTCTGTTCTTGGAGAAATATGTGCCTCCCATTTTGAGGGATTGCAAAAAGGATGAGTTTTTAGCCCTTGAACAGGGTAACATGTTTGTTTAAGCTTAGGAGGCAAAATTTCATGCCTTATCACATTATGCTACTTAGCTTCTGGGTACTGAGGAAGAAAGGATGTGTCTGTATATGAAGGGCGTTAATACTGAGTTATAAGTGTTGTCTGTGCATATGACCTCGGTAAGGAAGAGTTTTAACAAGGTTATTGATTATATGAAGTAACTGGAGGGGTTCAGACAGGTTGGGCGGGCTAAGATGTTAGCCAAGAAGTCTCAAAAATAAGGTAACTTTAGTGGTTCTTACTCCAGGGGTCATAACCAGCAAGTGTATTCTGATCGTCCTATTCAGTCAGCCCTGCTAGCTTCTGTATATGGTCATCTAAGAGCCAGTCAGCAGTTTTCAGCTCCTAGAGGCCAGGGGCCTTCTTTTACTTCTACTAGCAGACCTTCTCTTGACCGCATATATTTTCATTGTAAAGATCTAGGTCACTTCAAGAGGGAGTTCCCTCATAGGCAGTTAGGAAATAAGATTTAGCAGCATACTAAGGCTGTGGTTTCAACAAGTGGAGGTGGTAATGGCAGAGGTTATCCACAGGGTAGGCGAGGAAATTTTTAGGGAGGCCAGTGAAACAGAGGGAAATGGTGGCGCAAGCAAGGGGGTATCACAACCAGCTAGAGAGGTTGCTCGGATTGATGATATAGCCCACTTTTATGTATTACCGAGAAAGTCTAAGGCTGAAGCATCAGACGCCATCATAATAGGTACAATCCTAGTCTGTGACTGGATGGCTTCTGTATTATTTGACCCAGGTTCTACTTATTAGTATGTTTCTGTGAAATTTGCTTTGGATATGGATTTGGTTTGTGATATCAAGGATTCCCCTATTCATGTTTCTACCCAGTTAGGTAGTTTGTGGTAGTAACCCATGTATATCATACTTGTCCTATGGTTTTTGTTGGTTTTCAAACTTGGGTAGATATGGTTATTCTAGACATGCTGGATTTTGATGTCATTTTGGGTATGACCTGGCTGTCTCCATATGATGTTGTATTGAATTGTAATGCTAAGATGGTGGATCTAGAGATTTTAGGTAAGGATAAGCTAGAGTGGGAAGGTGTGTATAAGCCTAAGCCGGTGAAGATTATATCCTTTGTTCAGGCTAGGAAGTTAGTGGGGAAAGGATGTTTAGCCTTCTTGGCTCATTTTTGGGATGTTACTGTGGAGTCCCCTTCGATTATGTCAATTCTGGTGGTTTTTGAGTTTCAGGAGGTGTTTTCAGTGGATTTGCCCGGCATGCCTCCGGATAGAGATGTTGCCTTGTGTATAGATTTGAAGTCGGGCACTCACCCAATCTCTATTCCACCTTATCATATGGCTTCAGCTGAGTTGAGGGAACTTAAGACTCAGCTTCAATAACTTTTAGATAAGGGATTTATTCATCCCAGTGATTCACCTTGGGGTGCTCCAGTATTGTTTATAAAGAAGAAAGATGGTAGTATGTGGATGTGTATAGACTATAGGAAACTGAATAAGGTCATCATCCAAAATAAGTATCCTTTACCCCACATAGATGACCTCCTTGATCAGTTGCAGGGTGCATCCATTTTTTCAAAAATTGACTTGAGGTCACGGTACCATCAGCTATAGATTAGGCTTGAGGATATACCTAAGATGGTATTCTAGACTCGGTATGGGCATTATGAGTTCTTGGTAATGTCATTCGAGTTGACCAATGTGTTGATGACTTTCATGAGTTTGATAAATGGGGTTTTCAAGTCGAATCTGGATTCGTTCATCATTATTTTTATAGATGACATTCTAATTTAATCCAAGAGTAAGGAGGAGCATGTAAAGCATATTTGTATTATTCTGGAAGTATTGAGGCACCAAAAATTATATGCCAAGTTTTCCAAGTGTGAATTTTGATTGTCTTTGGTTGCCTTCTTAGGGCATGTGGTGTCAAAAAAGGGGTGATGGTGGATTTCCAAAAGATCGAGGTATATAAGAGTTAGGTTCGTCCTAGCACTGTGACTAAGATTAGGAGTTTTGTGGAGCTTGCAGGCTACTATCGCAGTTTTGTCAAGGACTTTTTGTCCATTGCTGCTCACTTGACAAGGTTCACTCAGAAAGAGGTAGTTTTTTTTGGTACGACAAGTGGAAGAGAGCTTCCAAATGCTCAAGACACTTTTGACTACAACTCCTATCTTATCATTGTCGTTTGAAGGTAAGGATTGTTATTTGTTTTGTGATACTTGACATTTGGGTTTGGGTGTTGTATTGATGCACACCAAGAATGTTATTGCTTATGCTTCCAGTCAGTTGAAGCCCCATGAGAAGAATAACCCAACCCATGACTTGGAGTTGGCAGTGATGATCTTTGCGCTAAATATTTGGAGACACTACCTTTATGGTGTCAAGTGTGAAGTGTTCACTGACCATCGCAGCCTGCAACATGTTTTTACCAAAAAAGATTTGAATTTTTGACAGAGGAGGTGGATAGAACTATTGAAGGACTACGATGTGACCATCAAGTATCAATTGGGCAAGGCTAATATGGTGGCAGATGCATTGAGCTGGAGAGTGGTTAGCATGGGCAGTTTGTCTTGTATGGGAGTGTCCAAATGACCATTGGCTAGGGATATTCGGGCTTTAAAATCTAAGTTCATTTAGTTAGGCATCTTAAAATAGGGAGGGGTGTTGGCCAATATTGAAGTCAAACCCGCGTTTATAGAGGATATTAAAGCCAAACAGTTTCAGGATGCACAGTTGAACAAGCTTCAGACAAGGTGGTATTCGGAGAGTCCAGGGATCCAACATTGGACGCTGGCAGGGTGATGAGTTTCATAGGGAGGATTTGTGTCCCTTAGGTTGATTACTTAATTCAGAATATGCTGGCAGAGGCTCATGGTTTGCGGTATTCCATACATCCGGGTGTAACCAAAATATATCAGGACTTAAAGTGACGTTATTGGTGGCTTGGGATGAAGAGGGACATAGCTAACTATGTATCTAAGTGCCAGAATTGTCAGTAGGTTAAGTATGAGCACAAAAGGCCTGAAGGATTACTTCAGAGTAAGCCTATTCCTGAGTGAAAGTGGTAAAGGATAGCCATTGATTTTGTGGTGGGTCTTCCTAAGAACTTGGGAAAGTGTGACTCCATTTGGGTCAACGTAGATAGGTTGACCAAGTCAGCTCATTTTATTTTGGTTAGGGTGGATTATAAATCACAACAGTTGGCAAAGATTTATATGAAAGAAATTGTAAGATTCCATGGGGTGCTACTCTCCATCATTTCAGATAGAGGTACGCAGTTTACCTCCATGTTCTGGGGCAAGTTGCATGAAGAGTTGGGCACCCAACTCACTTTCCGCATAATATTTCATCCTCAGATGGATGGTCAGTTGGAGAGGATAATTCAAGTATTGGAGGCCATGATGCGAGCATGTGTAGTCGACCTTGGAGGTCATTGGGACAAGTTTCTACCATTGTGTGAGTTCTAATACAACAACAACAATCACTCCAGTATTGACATGGCACCATTCAAGACACTTTATGGGGGGGGATGTAGATCACCCATAGGGTGGTTTGAGGAAGTCGATGTGAAACATTTGGGTGTGGAATTGGTGAAGGAAGCTCAGGAAAAAGTAAGGGAAATTCAAACCAAGTTTCTAGCAGTCCAAAGCAGGCAGAAAGAGTACGCAGATCATAAGGTAAGAGTTATGGTTTTTTAAGTTGGTGAACAAGTGTTTTTAAAGTGTCACCAACAAAAGGGGTGATGCAATTCGGCAAGAAGGGCAAGCTTATCCCTCGATATATCGATCCATTAGAGGTCCTCGAGACTGTAGGGTCAGTGACTTACAGGTTAGCACTTCCACCCAGTCTATTTGGAGTCCATCCAATCTTCTATGTGTCCATGCTAAAGAGATACCACGAGGATAGGGAGTACATTATTAAGAGGGATTCGATCTTGCTAGACAAGGATCTTCAGTATGAAAAGGAGCCAGTTGCGATTCAAGATCGGGATGTCTGAAAATTGAGGACAGAGGAAATCATATCGGTAAAGGATCAACGGAAGCATCATCTGGTTGAAGAAGCAAGCTTCAGACAAGGTGGTATTCGGAGAGTCCAGGGATCCAACATTGGACGCTGGCAGGGTGATGAGTTTCATAGGGAGGATTTGTGTCCCTTAGGTTGATTACTTGATTCAGAATATGCTGGCAGAGGCTCATGGTTTGCGGTATTCCATACATCCGGGTGTAAGCAAAATATATCAGGACTTAAAGTGACCTTATTGGTGGCTTAGGATGAAGAGGGACATAGCTAACTATGTGTCTAAGTGCCAGAATTGTCAGTAGGTTAAGTATGAGCACAGAAGGCCTGAAGGATTACTTCAGAGTAAGCCTATTCCTAAGTGAAAGTGGTAAAGGATAGCCATTGATTTTGTGGTGGGTCTTCCTCAGACCTTGGGAAACTGTGACTCTATTTGGGTCAACGTAGATAGGTTGACCAAGTCAACTCATTTTATTTTGGTTAGGGTGGATTATAACTCACAACAGTTGGCAAAGATTTATATGAAGGAAATTGTAAGATTCCATGGGGTGCTACTCTCCATCATTTCAGATAGAGGTACGCAGTTTACCTCCATGTTCTGGGGCAAGTTGCATGAAGAGTTGGGCACCCAACTCACTTTCCGCATAATATTTCATCCTCAGATGGATGGTCAGTTGGAGAGGATAATTCAAGTATTGGAGGCAATGATGAGAGCATGTGTAGTCGACCTTGGAGGTCATTGGGACAAGTTTCTACCATTGTGTGAGTTCTCATACAACAACAACAATCACTCCAGTATTGACATGGCACCATTCAAGACACTTTATAGGGGGGATGTAGATCACCCATAGGGTGGTTTGAGGAAGTCGATGTGAAACATTTGGGTGTGGAATTGGTGAAGGAAGCTCAGGAAAAAGTAAGGGAAATTCAAACCAAGTTTCTAGCAGCCCAAAGCAGGCAGAAAGAGTACGCAGATCATAAGGTAAGAGTTATGGTTTTTTAAGTTGGTGAACAAGTGTTTTTAAAGTGTCACCAACAAAAGGGGTGATGCAATTCGGCAAGAAGGGCAAGCTTATCCCTCGATATATCGATCCATTAGAGGTCCTCGAGACTGTAGGGCCAGTGACTTACAGGTTAGCACTTCCACCCAGTCTATTTTGAGTCCATCCAATCTTCTATGTATCCATGCTAAAGAGATACCACGAGGATAGGGAGTACATTATTAAGAGGGATTCGATCTTGCTAGACAAGGATCTTCAGTACGAAAAGGAGCCAGTTGCGATTCAAGATCGGGATGTCTGAAAATTGAGGACAGAGGAAATCATATCGGTAAAGGATCAACAGAAGCATTATCTGGTTGAAGAAGCAAGCTTCAGACAAGGTGGTATTCGGAGAGTCCAGGGATCCAACATTGGACGCTGGCAGGGTGATGAGTTTCATAGGGAGGATTTGTGTCCCTTAGGTTGATTACTTGATTCAGAATATGCTGGCAGAGGCTCATGGTTTGCGGTATTCCATACATCCGGGTGTAACCAAAATATATCAGGACTTAAAGTGACCTTATTGGTGGCTTGGGATGAAGAGGGACATAGCTAACTATGTGTCTAAGTGCCAGAATTGTCAGTAGGTTAAGTATGAGCAGAAAAGTCCTGAAGGATTACTTCAGAGTAAGCCTATTCCTAAGTGAAAGTGGTAAAGGATAGCCATTGATTTTGTGGTGGGTCTTCCTCAGACCTTGGGAAAGTGTGACTCTATTTGGGTCAACGTAGATAGGTTGACCAAGTCAGCTCATTTTATTTTGGTTAGGGTGGATTATAACTCACAACAGTTGGCAAAGATTTATATGAAGGAAATTGTAAGATTCGATGGGGTGCTACTCTCCATCATTTCAGATAGAGGTACACAGTTTACCTCCATGTTCTGGGGCAAGTTGCATGAAGAGTTGGGCACCCAACTCACTTTCCGCATAATATTTCATCCTCAGATGGATGGTCAGTTGAAGAGGATAATTCAAGTATTGGAGGCAATGATGAGAGCATGTGTAGTCGACCTTGGAGGTCATTGGGACAAGTTTCTACCATTGTGTGAGTTCTTATACAACAACAACAATCACTCCAGTATTGACATGGCACCATTCAAGACACTTTATGGGGGGGATGTAGATCACCCATAGGGTAGTTTGAGGAAGTCGATGTGAAACATTTAGGTGTGGAATTGGTGAAGGAAGCTAAGGAAAAAGTAAGGGAAATTCAAACCAATTTTCTAGCAGCCCAAAGCAGGCAGAAAGAGTACGCAGATCATAAGGTAAGAGTTATGGTTTTTTAAGTTGGTGAACAAGTGTTTTTAAAGTGTCACCAACAAAAGGGGTGATGCAATTTGGCAAGAAGGGCAAGCTTATCCCTCAATATATCGATCCATTAGATGTCCTCGAGACTGTAGGGCCAGTGACTTACAGGTTAGCACTTCCACCCAGTCTATTTGGAGTCCATCCAATCTTCTATGTATCCATGCTAAAGAAATACCACGAGGATAGGGAGTACATTATTAAGAGAGATTCGATCTTTCTAGACAAGGATCTTCAGTACGAAAAGGAGCCAGTTGCCATTCAAGATCGGGATGTCTGAAAATTGAGGACAGAGGAAATCATATCGGTAAAGGATCAACGGAAGAATCATCTAGTTGAAGAAGCCACTTGGGAAACTGAGAAGGACATATGGTACAAGTACCCTCACTTGTTTGAGGATTCAGGTACTACAATTTCTCTTTTTAGCTCATCTTTTCAGGTTTGATCATTCAAGGATGAACGATGGGTAAATTAGATTCTGTTGTAACGCCCTATTCAATTGTTATGGGTAAACTATTCGTGTGAAGTTTTTATTTAGAAAACTTCCAGGTTTTGGAGTTGAAAATTTTAGGCTAGGCTAGTCTCGAATGAATTTTGAGAAAGGTATGGTGTTGGGCAATCCGTGTGAGGATTGGTTAAATTATCTTCTGTTGATCTAGTTTTTCCATTAGCTATGCCATTAAGGAGTCTGGGGGATATTTCAAAAGTGAGTTCGGGTGAGTGGAACTCCTCGTATCAATGTTGACGTGAAATAATTGGTTTGAAATTTCAGGATTTGAGGTGTGTTATAAAATGGGAAAATTTGGGGGAATTCCTTAGATTCTATTCTATTTCAGCGCTACAACAATGACCTCTATAGCGGAAGTCAAAGTCATCCTGCACCGCCATAGCGTTCAAGTCCACTATGGTGGTGCCGCAATAGCGGTGTATGAACCACTATAGCAGAATAAATCCCAGTAAATGCAGAAACTTTCCCAAAAATGTTCAGAATTTCTCAAGAACATTTTGGGAAAGGGCATAGGGGAAGGGAGGCGATTTCTACTAATTTTCTACCATACCCCATCGAAAAGGCAAGGATTTCGCTCCCCACTTCAGTATTTTGATTCCTATACCTTAGAAACGAAATTTTTGGGCTTGGGGGGAAATTTGGGTTGACCTAAGAAGGTAGAACCTGGTGAAAAAAGAGGATTCTGGGGTATAGGATTCTTGGGTTGTGATTATAATGGCTCAATTATGTTTAAAACACTATTATTTGCTTAATGTATCCGTAAAAATGGTAGTTTTACGTGAGTTAATGGTGGAAAAGCCCTGGGATGGGTGGAATGATCATAGGTTGGCCTAGGGATTAGTATTTGAGTATAATCTGGGTAATTTTAGTCCATTTGGATTGATTTTAGTTCTGTGTAATTGTTTTTAGACCAAGGGCGAGCAAAATCTTCAGGGAACGGAAAGGCTCAGGTCCAGTAGAGCTTTCAGGCTACTTGAGGTAGGTAATGGTTATTGTTTTCCCAAATGCAATATGTGTTCATGTAGTTGTAGCTTAGAATGGTATGTGCATTCCATTATTAGGTTATGGAATTAAGAATGTCTAATTTTTGGGGGTATCAGTCATGTGAAATGAACTTGGTTTTGTTGCTTGTTGGCTTACAAGTGTGATTTCGTTCATTGTTTGTTGACTGTTGGATTTTGTATGAGATACAGTTGGCTCGGGTACCACACCCGGTATGGGATGCATATTGGTTGGCTTGGGTACCATGCCTTGTACGAGATAGTTATCGCTTGGCTCGGGTACCATGCCTGGTACAGGTTGTATAATAGTTTGCTTGGGTATTATGCCTGGTATGGGTTTAATTATACTTTTTGACTGTATTTTATCAATGGTTCCATAGTGGACCGGGTTGATTGTCGAAACTGTGATTGTTTCATATTATCCCATGAGAGACCGGGTACTTGAACTTAAATATGGGGTTAGTCCTTGTGTAGACAAGGAATTGCATGTTAAACACTTAGGTGTTGTTTTAGGAGTCCTTGGTTGGTACGGGTTACTTAAAAAGGGTGTATGCTTATTGTCATTGTTTATTGTTGTGGTTCTTATTGGACCTATTTCATGTAGTTATAAGTTAGAAGAAAGACTGAGAGTTTGGAATGATATTGTTTTCTTGCTATTACATGTTGTACTGCTTACTCAGCTTTGGTTTATTGTTCATATGTATTCTTATTAGAGCTGACTGATGATCATACCAGTACACTGTGGTTGTGTACTGATTCTGCACTTGCTTTTTTTTTTGTGAGTACATTACGTATTCCAGCGGTTGCTACGCGACCTCAGTTGTAGTCCCGATGATTCCAGATTCCAAGGGTGAGATACTCTTTCGGCTACTATGGTTTCATCCAGTACATCTCTAGTCCATTGTTTCAGACTTAGACACTTTGATTTGGGGTTGCATACCCTCACTATAGACGTTAGAAGATGTTTTTATACAGCGACTTTCAGATTCTAGGGGTATTTTCGCAGGATCTTATGTTATTAGTATTTTGGCTATGACTGCTAGTTTATTTTAATGCATCTGGTTTTTGGGTTGTTAGTTTCATTAAGTGTTGAGTTGGGTTATTACTTCGCTCATCTGGGGGTTTTGGTGGGTGCAACTCACGGCGGTGTAGGTCATGACAGACTCGAGTCCACCAGCTCCTTCATCGCAAACAAAATGGCCAGCTCGTGAAGGCAATGGTCAATTTCCTTGACCTTTGCAATCTCGAGGCCCTTATTACAAACACAATAAAGGGCCTGTAGCAGCACCAACAACAAAACAAGGCAAAAAAGGTCACCAGATGGACTGTCGGGATTCATTTTGAATCCCGTGCACACTAAAGAAATATTCTACCCTACCAACAATTGCATTTTGGACTCAACAAAAATTATGAAATTCCAAACAGAGATTGTTTCAATAAAAAATGGGTCTCACACCCAAGTCTCCATTTTAAATAAAAACCAAATGATAGCCTAAAATGATTCTGGAAGCCTCAGGACCTAAACTAAGGTACTGCTAGCCCAAAGTCCACGCTCCAGAGCTAATGGCACTGGCGAAATTCTCGTGTGAGCCCATTTACTCTGAATGTTGACCAAAGTCAATACTAAAATAGGGAAACTTTTCTAAAACACAAATGAACTGTCCGGGAATCAAACTTATGGTTTCGGCAGGTCATAAATGACCTTTAGACGTTGTGGGAATGCTTAAAATGCTTAAAAGCATGAAACAGAGAAAATGACCCTCAACATCCACTACTAAAAGAACTTTTGTCCTCAAAAGTTAAGAAATAAAAAGCACCCAAAGGCTTGAATATATGAGGAGATCAGGTATACATGTCGAGCTAGGGTTCCTAAGGAGCCTCCTCGACTAGACGACACCCCCACAGAACTTTAATGGGTGAAAAAACTCTTTAGATGGAAAATACTTACCGGCTAGAACACAATAGCAACTGACTTTTCCTCAAAAGCCCAAGCTCTGTCTAACTTAATCGAATCCCATTGAAACATGAGAAACTCATCAATAATGTACTAACACGCCACAGACACCGAGAAAAACCAGGGTGAACAACCAACAAAGCTAGTAATCGGGCTAACTCAAAAGCTACCTCTCTAACACTCTAACTCACGAACTCTCTCACCCGCATAGCCCTTCTGCCTATACTGAATTGTACAAAGCCTTTCCTGAATCAACCCACACTTAAACCATGGAACCACATAAAAAATCAATCACCCGAGATAACCTTGAAGGCATCAACCAACCCACAAGAAACTTGTACCTTCTACCACACATCAGTCGAATAAAGTCAATTGAACACTCAAAGGGTAACCAATCTCACCATCCTTCGAACTCAGTAACACATGCCTGTAGCATGTTCTCGAGAACTAGAATAGTCCACTCTAGCTAACCATCAGTCTACGGATGGAATATTGTGCCAAGGCCAACTCTCTCTGAATCCAACCCCAAAAACATGATGTAGAAGAAAAATCACGATCATAAATGTAATGAACAAAAACCCCATGCAAACGAACAATCTACCAAATGTAGATCTGATTTAGCCTCTCTGAGCGGCATGAACTTTGAATCCCAAACTGTTCCAACCATGAAGACCTAGCCTTCACGCAAACATGAATCTGCAGGACTTTGAAATCACAAGTCAGACCAATATGTTGACTAATGACTGTATGCCCGAACCCAAAGGTACCTACTTAGCTACTAGAATGCCATGACCTCCATACTCACCACCTTGTGGCTCAAAGCACCAGTCATGCTGCATACAACACACAAGACACCTACTCTGGAAGCATCTCAATATACAATAAACCCTTGCCCTCAATTGGAAGAGTCTGAATCGATGCCAAAATCCATAAGGCCTTGAGCTTTAGAAAACTCTCCCCACACCTGTAGAACCACTACGAGGGAACAATCCTATGAATCAACCCAGCAAAATGGTGCCACAATTGAAGGAAACTTTTCGCAAACCATTTGTAGTAACCTGCTAACCCACAAGGTCTGAAGTCCAATTCTAAATGGCAATCATGCTCATTTTTACTCCTCACATAGACTCTGATGTTGTTGATGAACACAAGAACAATAAACCCAAATCAACTCTGAACCGAAGGTTCATAAAATCCAAAAGTGCTACTGGGTCATGGGCCAAACCAAAAGGCATAATGAGGCACCCATAGTGGACGTAATGAGTCCTAAAGGGCATCTTTGGGATGCCCACCACCCTGATCCTCAACTAGCAGTAACCTAATCTTAACCCTATCTTAGAAAACACTGTTGCACATGCAACTTACCAAGAAAACTATTATGACACGGCGTATGATACTTGTTCTCCATTATATACTTATTTAGCTACCGATAGTTATGATACGTACACAAGGAGCCATCCTTCCTTGTCTCAACCAAATGGAAGCACCCCATGGAGATACACTAGACCTGGTGAACCACTTTCTCAGAAGATCCTGAAGTTGTCCCCTTAACTCTCACCACTCTGCTGATATCACCCGATATGGCAGGAATAGGAATAGGCCAAAAGCCCGACCCAACATCAATGTCATATTCAAATCACAAGTAAGCTCAAGACTAGGTAAAATAGTAAAAAAAACCACCCTAGATACTCACTAACCGCAAAAACTAGCCAAGTAAAGAATGTTGGCCCTATCCTCGCAAACATAAGCAAAACCGTCCAGACACCCATTATCCTACTAGTCAATGCGCCCTATGAAAAGTCATAACTCCCCTTGGAACAAAGCTACCAGTACAGTACCACACTAACTGAAAGGCTCCAGGCATAAGCAAGATAATGGTCTTGGAAAAATCACCTTAGACCACTAGATAATAATATAACAAAACCAAGCCTACAACCATGGAAGAAACCACCAATTTAGGATAACAAGGTCTACCGTGCATCATACCCTCATATAGACACCTCCCAAGGCTAATACACTCGATTCACTACTAAAAGAATTATCTTTGGGGTAGCTACATGCATAACCACCCGTAATACCCATGTAGTACATCCAGAGGAGAAGAAAGTAGGCAGATATGTATATAAGAATATGCAAGCCCATATAGAAAATAATACGAAAACTAGATGATGATAACGAAGGTCATACCTTTGGTGATGGCATTTGAAGCCTCAATCTCTGGCCTACCAAAAAAACATCTGAGTGACTGCATCCGCCACAACCACCTAAACTTCCTGGCTGAGAACCACCTCTACTACCCTATACCACACTTCTGGCCAGTGGCACTGGAACCTGGAGAGGGTGAAACTGCTTGATCTTGGGAAAATCCTAGCATAATGCCCTGGCTTACTGCACACAAACCAACCTCTAATAGATAGAGTCCGACGGGAAGATTGTGCCAAACTAGATAGGCCACTATGACCTAAATATCCAAAATGCAAACCTCGAAATATCTAGCTTGAACCTTGGCTTATCTTCCCAAGATGAACTAAATAACCGCGCTCTGAACCCTGTGGTGCCGCCTGAACTGACCTGCTAGATCGAGAGTAGTGATGCTGACCTAAACCAGAGAACCCTCTACCTAAGGACTGAGGACAAATAAAGTTGTCCTAATGGAAATCCCTCTTGTTCTTGCCTCCATAGGACTCATGACATAACCCCTCAATAGTCTCTGCATGATCAACCACCTAAAGGAAAGTAGTCCCAACTGTCTGTAAGTGCTTTATTGCCAAACAGAGCAGTGAAATCAAACCTCTAACAAATCTTTGCACTCTCCCATATTATGTAGGCATAGTCATGGTAGCGCGCCTAGTCATCTCGTGAAACCTCACCTCATACTCTAAAACTGATATAGAACCCTGCTGAAGATCTGCAAACTCATCCCTGACCATAGCATTGCTCAAACAACCGGGCACTATGTCACGCCCCAAACCATGGGAGGCATGACCGACACCCGGAGCCCAAAAGGCCGAGGGTGCCAAAATAGAGTGTATCTCTGTTGAACCTGCTGGGGGTCTGAGACCGACAAGGTCTCTAAGAATTACAATTGGAAACACTGAAAGCTCAATAGTAGTTAAGCAACTCAAGGCCGACAAGGCTATTATCATAGTAGATAACTAATAACAAGGCCGACAAGGCCATACCCAACACTGATGTACATATACACGTCTACAAGCCTCTAGGAGTAAGTAAAATATCTCATATCCAGGACAGGGCCCTGGACTACCCATAAGCTGTACATATACATAACCTGGTCAAAATATAAGCTAGACCTCTGACTCGTCAGCTCCAGGAAGAATGGAGCTTACCAAAATGGCTGAACTCCGCAACTCCTACTGAAGAGGTCTATCTGGGTTTCTGTCTGGACCTGCAGGCATGAATGCAGCGCCCCCAGGCAATGGGGCGTCAGTACGACAATAATGTACTGGCATGTAAGGTAGAAGCATAAAAGCAAGTCGCAAGTAGTAAATCTGAACAAGATAAAATATGAAACTTGTAAACTATAATTGGTAAGACTCGTTAAGCTATTTCTCCTTTATTCTTTTTAGAACACAACACATGCATTAACTCACGCTGCAACTCACTCTTTATAACCCACACTGAACCACAACAGCGCCTCGGCGCACCCTATATTTAATAGCCTCAATATGGCAGTAGCGCCTCGGCGCACACTATGTATATAATGGCCTCAATATGGCAGTAGCACCTCGGTGCACACTATGTGTATAATGGCCTCAATATGGCAGTAGCACCTCGGTGCACACTATGTATATAATAGCCTCAATATGGCAGTAGCACCTCGGTGCACACTAACACGCGAACCACACATAATAAGTGTATTACTAGATTGACCTTCAAAGCTATTCTTGTTATTTATGAAGGTTCATTTAGATAACTTCTTTAGCCTTGGCTTACTAGGTGTTGGAATCAACATACCAAACA
Source organism: Jaltomata sinuosa (assembly GCA_003996215.1). Lineage (NCBI taxonomy): Eukaryota > Viridiplantae > Streptophyta > Magnoliopsida > Solanales > Solanaceae > Jaltomata > Jaltomata sinuosa. Next base: position 7,420 of record QJPP01000584.1, on the reverse strand, counting down.
CATATAAATGGGGATTTGACTTTCTAACTTTCATTGTATACTTTCTAAAGCTTGATTAGAGATCACAATACAAAGAAGAAACTTGACAAAAGGATAACTTACATTTCGTGCAAAAAGAATCAGATTTTTATAAGAAGGCGACTTGAATCACCATAATGTATAAATTAGTTCCTTAAGACTTGTTGAGTTACCAAATCAGCTCTCTTACAACAAAATACTCAAATTCCTTCTTTCGGAGATTTAGAGTTCTATTTCTAGATTCATGCCGATAAGGAATAAAGAAGCCTTAACATACCTCGTTCCTTCCGAAGATTGCGCTTACCACAACTTGGACTTTCCCTTATTAAGTTAATCTACAACACAAGGGTATAATGAAGCTAATATTAGCTCTTAAACCTGCTGCAACACTCCCAAAACAGTAGCTAAACATTTTCCGGGCAGATTTACGTATTTTGCATTAATTAAAGGTGTATCGTCACACCTTCCTCCCCTTATCCAATATACATCACACACACACCAACCTACTGCCTCCAATAATACAAAACACATCAAACATCCCCTACACAACCCACCATACCGAAATACAATAGCAACACATTGAACTCACGGCTTCCGATCGCCGTCCCGTGAGTTCTTAACAATAATTCAACAACAATTGTCTATCCGAACTTCAATCCAAAAATATTATTATGGGCAGAGTACTTACCACACTTGAAGGTGTGTTTTTATCCTCTTTTTATTGATGCTTTAAAAGCTTAAGTACCCCCTACACATACACCAACAAGAGAAGAAGAAATCTCTTAATTGTTACACAATTTCCATGTGTTAAATCATAAGAAAGGGGCTGCCATAGTTCATGTCTTTCTTACCATAGGATATCCTAGCTATATATAGTAGATTAATACTAAGATAAAAAGTTGTTTAACTCACCTTAATCTTCAATTAATCTTGGTCTTCTTAGAACCCTAAAGGGAGAGAAGGGCTGCCAAAAAGAAATGAGATAAGAGAGAATTTTCCAGCTTTTTGTGTTCAACATTGATCAGCAAATGGCCTATATAAAGGGACCTTTTTGGCCGACTTTTTTTGAGTATATTTGGGCCAAAATGGGTCAAGAAACTTGGGCCAAAATTACCCTTTGCTTGGGCCTCAAAAGGGTTAAGTTTTGGGGCTGATTTTGGGCTTCTCTTGGGTCAAAATGTGGTCAATATTGGTGGCTACCTTTTGTAGTTGTTTGGGCCAGATTTGGTTGTGCTTTGATGGGCCAACTTTAAGCTTCATTTGGGCTACCATTAGGTCTAATAATCCATGGTGTTGCTGCCCGTAATCGGCCCTCGGAATTTAGTTCGTTAGCGTAGGTAGGTGATGCACCTACTTGTCACCTAAGAGCTTAGATAAGTCGAGCAAGTACCTCACTTGTTTTATCTCATTTTCAAAACCCTCCTCCTTATAATTTAACTTAACACTTATATACATTTGACCATTTCAAATTCTAGGCCAAAGTACCCCTTCACAATCTCGAGCTCAAATACCTTCGTCGATATTTACTTAGTCACATAGGTTTTGAAAGGTACGGGGTGTTATATCCTTCCCCCTTAGAATCATTCGTCCTCGAATGAGGGTAATGCATATAGAGCTCTAGTCCCTTAGGATTTTTTTGAAATTTCGGCAGAGTTTCCTTTATAATTGGGACTATCCAAAAACCTGAAACTCAGCAAAAGTCCAGCACGATGCCTCACAGGGCGATACAACTATATACAATTAAATGTAATCATTTTCACATGTTCAAACCTGATCATATTTGCATAGTAGGAAGAGTATCAAGAATATAAGAATATGACTTACCTCTGTACTATCTTCAAGTCATAAATAACTGGGGATGTTTTTTTCCTCATTTCTTCCTCGGCTTCCCACGTCATTTCTTCAATATTATTATTTCTCCACAACACCTTTACTGAGGCTACTTCTTTGGTTCTGAGCTTCCTAACTTGACGATCTAGGATAGAAATTGGTACTTCCTTATAGGATAAGTCTTCAGAAAGTTGAACATCTTTAATAGGCATAATACGTGAAGGATCTCCAATGCACCTTCGTAGCATCGATACATGAAATACAGGATGGACTGTCTCCAATTCTGTGGGTAAATCTAGCTCATATGCCACTTTTCCTACCCTCCTAATGATCCTGTATGGTCCAATATATCTTGGACTAAGCTTTTCCCTTTTTACCAAATCGCATAACGCCTTTCATGGGCGAAACCTTTAGGAAAACCCAATCACTAATATTAAATTCCAAATCCCGACGTCGCACATCTGCATATGATTTCTGCCTACTCTGGGCTGTTAGTAATCTTTCTCGGATTAGTTTCACCTTCTCCATTGCCTGATTAACTAGGTCTGGCCCTAATAATCCTGCTTCTCCAATTTCAAACCATCCAATTGGTGATCTACACTTTCGCCCGTATAAAGCCTCATAAGGAGCCATTTGAATGCTTGCATGGAAGCTATTATTATAAGCAAACTCAATTAGTGGCAAATGGTCATCCCAACTCCCTTTAAAATCTAGTACACAAGCTCGTAGCATATCTTCGAGTGTTTGAATAGTGCGTTCAGCTTGTCCATCTGTCTGTGGATGAAAAGCTGTACTGAGACTTATTTGAGTACCTAAGCCTCTCTGGAAAGACCTCCAGAAATTTGCTGTAAACTGAGCACCCCTATCTGAAATGATGGAAATTGGGACACCATGAAGTCGAACTATTTCACTAATATACAACTTGGCATAATCTTCAGCAGTATAAGTTGTCCTGACTGGCAAAAAGTGAGCTGATTTTGTAAGTCTATCTACAATCACCCATATGGAATCATACTTCCGATAAGTACGGGGTAAGCCTGTAATAAAGTCCATGTTGATCACCTCCCATTTCCAGGTAGGTATCACTATACTTTGAGTTAGACCTCCGGGTCTCTGGTGTTCAATTTTTACCTGTTGACAATTCGGGCATTGGGCTACAAACTCTGCAATATTTCTCTTCATATTATTCCACCAATAAATCTGTCGAAGATCATGATACATCTTCGTCGCTCCTGGATGGATTGAATAGCGGGAATAGTGAACTTCTGCCAAAATTTTCTCCCGAAGCTCCCCGACGTTAGGTACACATAGACGACCTTGATATCTCAGAACCCCATCCTCCTTAAGCTCTATTAGTGGTTGCTTCTGTTGTGGAATTTCCTCCCTCAATCTTACTAATTCTGGATCATCATATTGTCTTTCCTTTACCTCTGTCACAAGTGAGGATTCCGCTGTGCTTTGAATAACAACTCCCCCATTACCTTGGTCTAGTAGTCGAACCTGCAAATTAGCTAACTGATGTAGTTCTCTTGTCATCTCAATCTTTCTATTTTCCACGTGGCTTAAGCTTCCCATGGATTTGCGGCTAAGTGCATCGGCCACTACATTGGCCTTCCCTGGATGGTACAAAATATCTACATCATAATCCTTTAGTAACTCTAGCCACCTTCTTTGCCGCATGTTTAAATCCTTCTGTTTGAATAAATATTGTAGACTTTTGTGGTCCGAAAACACGTCTACATGGACTCCAAACAAGTAATGGCGCCAAATTTTCAAGGCAAATATAACTGCTGCCAATTCAAGATCGTGAGTAGGGTAATTTTGTTCGTGCTTTCTTAGTTGTCTCGAGGCATAGGCAATAACTTTACCATGTTGCATTAAAACGCAACCCAACCCAATCCTTGAAGCATCACAATAAACAACATAACCTTTCTGTGCCCTCTGGCAGAGTTAAGACAGGTGCTGAAGTAAGCCTGTCCTTCAACTCCTGAAAACTCTGCTCACATGCATCAGACCACTGGAACTTGGTAGCTTTATGAGTCAACTTTGTCAATGGTGCAGATATAGAAGAAAACCCTTCTACAAACCTTCGGTAATAACCTGCTAAGCCCAAAAAACTACGGATCTCTGTAGCATTCAAGGGCCTCGGCCAATTCTTTACTGCTTCAATCTTTTGGCCGTCAACTCTAATACCTTCGTCTGTAACTATATGGCCAAGAAAAGCCACCGAAGTCAACCAAAACTCACATTTGGAGAACTTCGCATATAATTTATGATTCTGAAGTGTTTGCAATACTGCACGTAAATGATCAGCATGTTCGGCTTTGGACCGTGAGTAAATCAGGATATCGTCAATAAATACGATCACGAATACATCTAGGAATGGCTTGAATACCCGATTCATTAGGTCCATAAAAGCTGCTGGGGCATTAGTAAGCCCAAAAGACATTACTAGAAATTCAAAGTGGCCATACCTTGTCCTAAAGGCTGTTTTTGGAACATCTACCCCTTTAACACGTAACTGGTGATACCCCGACCGCAAGTCAATCTTTGAAAAACATTTGGCGCCTTGCAACTGATCAAAAAGGTCATCAATCCTTGGAAGCGGATACTTATTCTTGATTGTAACTTTGTTCAGTTGTCGGTAATCGATACACATTCTCAAGGACCCATCCTTCTTACGAACAAACAAAACTGGTGCGCCCCATGGCGATGTACTAGGCCTAATGAAGCCTTTTTCAAGTAGATCCTTTAATTGTTCCTTTAACTCTCTTAATTCTGCAGGAGCCATCCTGTAAGGGGGAATTGATATTGGCTGAGTATCTGGGAGTAGATCAATGGCAAACTCAATTTCCCTTTCTGGAGGGATTCCTGGAAGCTCATCCGGGAATACATCTAGAAATTGACTCACCACGGGAACCGATTGAGGAGTCACTGGTCCATCCTCTGTGCTTTGTACTCGAACTAAATGATAAATATAGCCTTTAGAAATTATTTTCTGGGCTTTAAGGTAGGAAATAAACCTACCCCTTGGCGTGGCAGCATTACCTTTCCATTCCAGGATTGTTTCTTCCGAAAAATGGAATTTGACAACCTTATTTCTACAATCGATATTAGCATAACATGCAACTAACCAGTCCATGCCCATAATGACATCAAAGTCAATCATATCTAATTCGATTAGATCAGCTGAAGTGAGATGGTCATAAATCCACACTGCACAATCTCGATAAACTCGTCTAGCTATAATAGATTCACCAACTAGCGTGGATACAACAAATGGTCTAGGCAATAACTCAGGGCCTACCCCCAACTTACTAGCAACGAGCGGGGTAACATATGAAAGAGTAGAGCCAGGATCTATAAGTGCATAAACAGCATGAGTAAAAATAGTCAATGTACCTGTAACAACATCAGGTGACGATTCCAAGTCCTGGCGACCGACTAGAGCATAAGTGCGATTCTGACCACTGCCTGAACTGGATGCTCCTCCTCCTCCTCTACCTCTACCACGACCTGGTGTATCCTGTTGTCCTGTCCTTGGGGGACGAATAGTAGATGAAGAAGCTGACATCGACCCTGTAGGATGGGATATCTCACTCCTACCTCTACTCGGACAGTCTCGCATAAAGTGACCAGGATGCCCACACAAATAACAAGTATCTGAACCCAGGCGACATATCCCAGGATGCTTCCTACCGCACTGAACACAAGGTGGCAAAGGTGGCAAAGGTGGCCTCATCTGACCTGAATGCCCCTGGCGATAGGAACTGGATGCACCAGAACTGTGGCCTGGTCCAGTCTGAGAAAAACGATCATACCTCTGCCTTTGCAACTGATATGGGGCACCACTAGTAGGGTGGGGTGATCGCCTATTAAAATGTGGCCTAACATTACCTCGTGGCTCTACATAGGACCCAATAGATCTAACCCTCTTATTCTGATCCCTTTCTCGGCTTTGGTTATCTCCAATTTGTACTTCAAGATCCTCGGCAGTCTGAGCAATAGCCTGTATCTTAGAAATATTCATATCCTCTTGTGTGGCTGCTATTGTTAATCCCTTAATCAATTCATCTTTAAGACCACGCACATATCGATGAACTCTAGCTCGCATCGTACTCACAATATCGGGGGCATACCTGGCTAATGAATTAAACCTGAGGCTATACTGTCGAACATTCATATTGCCCTGCCTAAGGGCTAGAAATTGATCAAGTCTGGCCTCTCGAACCTCCTGTGGAAGATAGTGAGCTAGGAAGGCCTCTGAAAATTCCTCCCATTCAGCTGGGGTGCATTTGATTTGATCCCCTAGACCGATCCCAAGCCTCGAACCATAAAATGGCCACATCTCGTAACCTAAAAGATGCAAACTCCACTGCCTCTACTACTGTTGCATGCATGACTCGAAGTACTCGCTAAGTCTGATCAATAAACTCCTGAGGATCCTCACGTGGGTTTCAGTAGCCTGAAATATAGAGGACTCTAGGTCTGATAAACTTTCTCGAGCCCTAGAACTTTCTGATGCCACCTGAAACTAGCACTTCGTTGATGCCCCAAGTTGTTTTTGTTATGTGTGGGCTACCATCTGGGGTCAATAAAATCGGAACAAACCACTCCTGATGATCCTGGTCCTCTGCTTCAGGTGGAGGAGCTACATGGTGCTTGGTTCAATCTCTAGCTATCTCAGATGCCACTTGGAGCAGGTGGAGTCAGGGCGTACTGGACCCCCTCTAGTCTCATCAGGTACTTGATAAACTGGGATCTCTAGTGTCGGTGATTCACTTTGAGCCTCAAATCTATCTAATCGGATAGGCGGGGAACGACTAGTACCTTCCCCCGTATCCATGCCAACCCGTCGACTACTCATTTGTCTGGTCACAGGCATTTCTGTAAACAAGAAATAGAAAAACATGAATTAGACTTCAAACATCTCATGACCTCGCTCTATTGCACGATCTAGCAAATGAAAGAAGGATAACAATTCCTAAATGTCCCGTAGCCTCATGATTATAGGTATGGTGCAAAACACACCCATAAGCAAGACTCTACTAGACACGGCTTGTAGACTCCCTGGGATTCGACGTGCTCTGATACCAAGTTTGTCACGCCCCAAACCATGGGAGGCATGACCGACACCCGGAGCCCAAAAGGCCGAGGGTGCCAAAATAGAGTGTATCTCTGTTGAACCTGCTGGGGGTCTGAGACCGACAAGGTCTCTAAGAATTACAATTGGAAACACTGAAAGCTCAATAGTAGTTAAGCAACTCAAGGCCGACAAGGCTATTATCATAGTAGATAACTAAAAACAAGGCCGACAAGGCCATACCCAACACTGATGTACATATACACGTCTACAAGCCTCTAGGAGTAAGTAAAATATCTCATATCCAGGACAGGCCCTGGACTACCCATAAGCTGTACATATACATAACCTGGTCAAAATATAAGCTAGACCTCTGACTCGTCAGCTCCAGGAAGAATGGAGCTTACCAAATGGCTGAACTCCGCAACTCCTACTGAAGAGGTCTATCTGGGTTTCTGTCTGGACCTGCAGGCATGAATGCAGCGCCCC